>JAHQIW010002749.1:0-46440 GCA_019055375.1 Parelaphostrongylus tenuis
TGCTCTTTTATGTAAAACAACGTTTATTATATTTTCATGCTAAAGAGAGTCGTGGAATTTTCTAGTGGCAAACCGGTATTACTGAACGTGTGAGTCAACAAATAAGTAATACTTGATTCTAATTTTAGAGTCCCAAATCACCCGAATTTGTAATTAACCTTAGAGTTGTAGTTTTGGAGTAAGGAATGACACCTTACGCTTGCGCAAAGTGTAATGTCGTCCAGCTTTGAAAAGAACAGCAGTGTCTTGCTAAAAAAGCAGTGCCTTCATGTTAGATCAGCTCTTCTTTATGAAAAAACTGAATATATCCTTTTCTCATTTGACAAAAATCGGGAGATTTTTACATACCCCTGAATTCACTGAGTGGTATGCGTTCGTGGGCCAACTCAATAGCTTTTAGTTCCTAATTCTTAGCTCTCAAGTAGATTCTAAACCTTCCATCAAACTACTTGGTCACATTTTCGATATTTAGGCCGCAATCAATTCTAACTCCTTTTTTCTTAGTCAGCTGTCCAATTCTCAGCTCTTCACTTCCAACCAAAGAATTTGTGTGTACATTCTTTTCGAAATGAGAAGTGATACATGAATTTCAGAAAGCTGTCGAGAATTTCGATTACAATAATATCTATAATAATATTATTCTTAATAATAATATCAGTGTTGATATTGTTGTAAATATTATTAACATTGACATCATTACTGGCATTAATATTATCATTAATATTAATATTCTTAATAATAATAACAACTGAATTTTGCAGTGCTTGCAGTCTCGACCAGAGTCCCAGCTTGAGGATCCGATACATGGCCAGTGTCAGTAATGATGCTAAATAAAATAACAATAATAATCATTATAATCTCGAGTCCTAATGCATTTGCGATTGTCGACCAAATCTTGTCGAATGGCTTTTCAATGAAAATATGGTGTTGAATACGTGATTTTTCCAACAGTTCAGAAAAGAATAATCACAGCACGAGGGAACAAGTAACAGATCAGACAAGGAAATCGGATTTTACCAATCATCGCACCACCTAAAAAAGCCGATCAATGAAAAAGTAAAGCTTGAATAGATTGTAATTACATTTTCAATTTGTATAAAAGAGCTCGTGCCGGATGGAAAATCATTCGATGAATATGAACACCTTCGTCGTTCTTCTGACTCTTGTTGTGGTATGTTTAGCCGTTTTCGACAAAATTAATACGATAAGCATTAAATTCAAAAAGTATAGTGAAAAGTGTTGTCTACTGAGTTCGAGCCAGCACATGCTGCCTATTAGAAAGGCTCAATAATTCAAATGAAGACGAGAATCAATCAATAACACATAATATTGTGAATTTTACGAAGCGTACCGCTTTCATTATTTTGCGTTAGCAATTGAACAGAAAGATTTCGTCCAGCAAGGTCTGATAGTATTCTTTAAAATCTCATTCGCTTTATCACTGCGTGTCTGCTTGGAAAAACAAAAAACTGGATTTCATTCTTCAAGTTGTTGAGAGCTCTTATTGTGAAAACTACCAATCGGAAGTTTTTTTTTTGCAGAGATTCGTACTGCTTAGGTGATGGAGCAGGATCTACCTTTGATTGTTTGATATCCTCAGCACCTCACACAATAGAAAAATGTCACTTTTACTGAAATCAGCTTTTTAGCAATGTGATAGAGTCGACGACTACGTTTCAACAAGATATACACTAAATCGCTTTAGAAATTTCAAATCAGCGCCAGCGTCCAACAGAGATTACTAGATTTGCGACTCAAACTTACCCAAAAACAAGGCCTCATTGAAACATGGGGTCAGTGATAATTCTTTCTTGTATTATTCACAATTAATTCATTGGCTTTGAACTTTACATGGCTATTTTCTTTACATGGGTTGATCCTTTCTTAACACTTTAAGTACCGGATTGTTTGGGGACAAATATGGACGAGAACAAAAGAAAGGTTGCGATAGATACGCACAACCGCTGGAGGTCTGTTTATGTTGTTGTTATTCTATTTCCTTAAAAATCTCTGTTGCCTATCGATATTTATTATACGAGCAAACATTACTACAGTGTTTTTGTGTATCTAAACGTAAGTTTTCTTTAGAAGTATAGTCGCGAAAGGAAACTATCTCGGTTACCCGCCGGCGAGCAATATGAAGCTACTGGTGAAGAAAAATTTTTGCTACATAAGACTTTTTGTTTTGATATACTAAAATGACATTATTGCTCTTATAGACATACGACTGTGGCTTAGAGAACAAATCTTTCGAGATTGCCACATATAATTGTAACCACACAAGAAGGCCTAACTTCGATTGCGTCGGCAGCAACAACGCTGGTCGTGTCATTGTCTTAAGAGAAAAAGTACCCTATGTGCAATTCTCATTTGATTCTGTAAGTTAGACTGAAGTCCTGCTTTAGTTTTCTTTCAAGAATTTCTGCTTTAATTCAAAGAAATTAGCACAAGTTTCCTAGGATGAGATTACTACTGAATGATATAAAACTCTAGGAGAAGTTCCAGCATGCTCTTCTCTAGTGTTTCATAAACACTGTGAACTTTGAAAGCATTTTTAATAATGGATAAATGAGAGAAAACAACTAATTTGGCATGGGTACGGCGGCCTTGCACATTTCAGGTGTTGAGAGAGTGGATGCAAACAGCGCAGCCGTTTGATTTCACCAATAGCCTGAATATATCCTATCACAACGCATCAGAAATTCCATTCCTCCAGGTTGGTCGTGATGGAATTTTTCGAGCAGTCGTGGGCACGATCAGCAACGGACTGTAATTAGTATATCGTCTTTGCTTACGATTGAGCACATACTTCAAAACACTAGTGCAGCCATCGTTCACTCATACTCACTCAGTTGAGCGCATGAACGAAATCGAGAAGCAGTTTATTTGGTTTTATTTTCAACAGAATATAAAATTATTATATTATGGCGAAGGGTCACATTCAGATAGTTCACGGACCAACGACTAAGGTCGGATGTGCATTTCACGTATGCCCTAAAACCGAAGATTCATGTGATGATGAGGATTACATTACCGGCAACCGCAATCTGTCGATTGTTTGCTCATATGGGGAATCGTAAGTCATAACAATAGATTACATTGAATACTTATTTTCTGATATATCAATTTCCCTGTAACTTAGGCACATCAACCGTGATGCTCCACTTTACACGAACGGCACACCGTGTGATGGATGCGGTGGTAAACACAATAGCAAATGTATCTGGGGAGCGCTCTGCAACACTACTAAGGTGCGAACGTCCCCTAATTTTTCCTATGTCAAAGCATATAACGAAATCGCTTCAGGAATCCAGTGCACCTATCATTCAAGATAGTCATGAAGGTAGGCGGATCTCGTTCTTCCATCTCCTCACAGTTAGTTTCTTATACTTACATATTTAGTGTGTACAATGTACGCACTAGCACGTTGCGTCCACGTGTACAGATCTTGGTCAGGCGCGATTGCACATTCAGACGCAGTGAACAAATTATCGTATGCACTTCGCTTTAGTTTTCGCCCTCCAAAAGCATCTTTTCGAAATATGTCAAATCTTATAGGACGATTTCCTCTTTTATATACAAAACTAAGAGATAAGAATAACAGGAGATTGGCTTGCCACTCGTCTACTGATTAGTGACTTCTGAAAATGCTCGTTTTAATGTGGATGTCGAATTCTCTTCAATGACACGATCTGAATTTTGGCCAGTCAAGCCGTGAATATCTGGCCATAAAAGGGTAAAGGTTGTGGCTGCACTTGATGGACACTGCGGTTGATTTCACACTAGGTAATGACATTACTGACACGGTGAGGAAAACCTACACTTCCAGGAAACATGCTGGAGAAGTGTTAAACTTTATCGGCTACTTCGCACGTGCAACATTGGGTTTTTCTTACTCTGCTTCATTTGCTTGCTGTTATGAAAGCCGGTGAGTCGTCATAGTAAAACTTATCGATTCTCGAAACAACTTGACCTCTTCGTAGTTTAGCCATGTCATTGTTGGTGTTTCACTTCCGACGACGGCCACGAAGCAGGGTATACAAAAGCCGCGACAGCTGCATGTGTGGAAATCTTTGCATTAACTTTTTTCTTTAAGTTTCAGCGTTGATAAATATTTTTCGATGAAAAACCTTTATACAACGCTTGAGTAAATTGATATTTTGTGAGAGTAAGAAGGCAGAGGCTTTGATCGGAACACAACACAAGAATTATTGAAAGATTTTCAACAAAAATTCGCATGAGCAGTAGTCTTTTTATCAAAACAAGTGACATGATTCCATTTTGACACGCTTATCGTAGTCCATTCAGTCGTTACAGTCATGAAATTTGCATTTCGTATGCTTGAATTAGATCTACTTTGAATAGGCATCGCACCAAAATCAGGGCATCCGCATCTAACATTATCACCCCGTAACGCTGTACAGCACAGTGATTAGATGCGTCATGCAAGGCGCATCTCATCTTTAGTCTATTACCAGAGATCTTCGAACCAATATCTCCATCTGCTTCAAGCCTACCATATCGATGCTAGACCTCTGCAGAAGCAGAAATTATCGACTTTACGCATCAATCTGCACCCGACCATATGGCTGACAATATTCATCTGATTCTACCTTGTCAGATGCTGTGAAACAATGAATCATCTTTATGACTGGATTATTCTAGAGTCCTCTACAACTCAACGAATATCTTCATTACGAACTTGAGGTATTTTTCATTATCGGGAAGAAGCTTTCAAAGGAAACTTTCCTGCTGGACAAAGACTTTCTAGTAGAGTTCTAATAGTCATTCGAAAGCATAAGGTTCAAAAACTTCGAAAATATACTTGTTTTTTGAAGAAGCTTTTTACATCGCTGTTGCAGTGCAAAAAAATTCTACTACACATGCTTCGCTTGTCATTGCGCGTATTCTCGATATTGATTGGAAGTTTTTCCTTCTATTTCGTAGGATTTTCAGGCTTTCTATGCTGTAATTGTAAAAAATAATTCTTGTTTTGTCGTTTTTATGGTTTGCGCTTTTTACGTTTATTTTATTTTTCCAAGAAAGCCTGCTAATATACCTAATCTCAAGCAACCTAAACCTTTGCATAAGAAGCAGATGAACTCGTAGAGGAAATCTTGAATTATCAGTGTCATATATTTCATCCAGAAATTTTTAAGGGAGATATAATCCTAAAATCAGTAATAAGAATTGCGCACCACATGTGAATCCCTCTGTGCCATCGGCCCATAACCCACTCACACACCCTGGCCGACAACGCTATGTGGTTATACACAATCATATTTTTCCTGTCCCAAGACAGCAAAAAGTCTTTGGTTAAGCAAGCAAGTGTTGATATCGAAATATTGATTTTTTCTACTAGTCTAAGAAAAGAGATCTGTTCGGCAAAAGAAATGCGTGTATGGTGCTCAGAATTGATTTTTACGCTGTTGTGCAATAGAAGAGTCTTTTTAGGAGTCAAACACAGTGTTGATATTGCTAAAAATTACTGAGATTCCTGAAATAAAGTTATCGAATGATCATTCAGTCTGAAGAAAACGCCTGCTTCACCAAAAAGGGCACGATAACGCGCATAGCGAGTAAGACGTAGATTTTTCAGAGATACAGCACAACAAGCATGCTTCCTTTCAAAAACAAATGCGCATTCAAAATTATCGAGATTCAAGCTTCTAAACGATTGTAAAAGTTCAGTGAAAAGTCTTTGTAAAGCAAAAAAGGTTTTTGAGAGCCCTTTTCGATAGCGCTAAACTATCGAATTCAAATCTGATGGGATCAGAAGGATTGCAGATCGGTTCTATATCACTGCGAGAATTGCATTCCGATCGTAAGCCAAGAATTGATAACGCTCCAGTCATACCGTAATCAGTATGTGTTTTCGAGTACTTTTCAGATCTGACTCAAGTGCTGCAAAAAGAGTTTGCGAAGTGGTGAAATAAGTTAAAACGGGTATAGAATATGTGATATGAAAGCGAAGAAAGCGCGACAAAAAGAACATCTGGCCTCACTAAGCGCCTCACTTCTTCGAAGAAAGGCTGAAGTTGTATCACAGCTGCCTGAGAGGAAGGTAACAGAACTATATGTATCGAAGGTATTTCAGGTCAATATGCAAGTCAAATAGTTTATATGACCGTGCGATTGTAGAGCTAAGTAGGGTGTTTAGATTGTGTTACGGGGTGCCCTTGTGAGCAACTTGATGGTCACTTGGAAGCCGATTGACCATTAGTCAAAAGTTGAACAGATGAAGTTCGGCTGTTATACAAAGCGGGGACGGTTCGCGTTAGTGAAACAGCATCACACAGCAAAATTTTTCTCCCTAAACAAGACAACACTAACTTTTACTTTCTATCCCAGTAGTATTTCTGCTAGAATTTTTTTTATTTCTTGACTTACAGTTCTATATTACTACTACTATTCGTTCACCTATACAGACTTATTCTCAACATACAATCTTTTTTGCATAAAAATCTCCTAGGATTAGTAACTTTTTCGTTTTTCTCGTCACGTAAATAGATATACAGGATTACACATAAAGGTGATTGTATTCTTTTAAGGGCGATATGTAATAACAACCGATCTTCATTAGTGGAGTTTAATATTCGCATCACTCTGCATTTCCCACTCCCTTCACAGTCTTAGATTTGGTGCTCAAACGTATTAAAACTTTCGCGACAAGCGTAGCCGTGGCCAAAAGCACATTCAGATGTACATGTGCTTGTTGATTCGTCCTCCTCTCCCAAACTATCCATCCATCATACAGAGTCGACAAATTTGGTATTTGATCTTTCTGGGAGGACGAATACAGTGAGTTGAGATGTTCCTGGCTCCGGCAAGTATTTAATGTATTCGCGCACTTAGCCACCTCCATATCGCTTACGCTCTTTCGAAAGAGTATTTTAATAAGTTTTTTCTCTTGAACGCTGTATTACTATGCGTCATCGCAAAACTCACTTCAATTGCTTTCTCTCCGCCTTTTGAAAGCATGCAACTGCGTTTCGTCAAGTTTTGAAGGCTAGAGCATCAGATGTTGATCAGAAACCTTGATACGTCTGCCTCTACACGAAGGTATCGTGAGTTTCATACATACAGGTCTTACACAGAAGTTTTGAGTAAATTCTTCGAAACCGATAACAGTTTTCAACAGCGATATAGAAGGATTACACTAGATTGTTTGAAAGATTTTAATCCGGTGTCCCTTAAAATGGCAAGGAGCTCTCCATTTTCATATATTCCTGAAAATTCTGTATAAGAACTTTCTATGACTGTGCCTTACTTTCGACTATTTATATGGCTGAACCGAGGAACTGTGCTGCCGAGGAGTACAGGTAGGACGAAACAATCTCCTGTCTAGCACTTAGACCTTGACGGCTCAAAGTATATTTATCCCCATCAAATCTAGAAGTCTCAACGGGACGAACTGAGAATTTGCGTATAAATAATGAAAGGACGCGGAGAATTTTGTGTGGTAAGTAGGCTAATCAAATAGAAAGTTTGGAATCTGGATGTCCATGACAGTGGAATGCAACCTTTCCTAAATCTCCAAAAGCAAAATTCTGATTTTTTTCAAAACACAGAACTTTATCTCACCTTCTTGTCAACGCTCACGTTTCGAGAGTGAAAGTAATCAACAGTAAGTATGTTGGTCACAACACATCATTGTGTTCCCCGAGGTATGGTTCGTTTCGGACAGGGAGGGCTTGCAGGAAAATTTTGTAGCAAATGCTCTAAAACCGATAACATTTTTCGACAATATGATAGGACTGCACTGAACTGTTTCAGAGACTTTGATCCTACATCTTCTGAAATAGCAGAAAAGTTTACCTTCTTCACATTTTCCTGAAAGATTTTCTTTATTAGAACTTTCTATGACTATACCTTCAATTTCGGATTTTCATATAGACCTCACTCAAAAACAGTGACATCTGATATTCTGATGACATGTTTTGAGTCTTTTATGAAGTCTGGTATGACACTCATACGTATTTGACAGCTATTTCGCCTTTACAGACTCATCAGTGGCACGGTGCCTTTTGATTCAGGCCGATCCCTCAGAGAGGATAGGGATATACCCTTACTTGTAAAGGCATCGACGCCAAATTTGTGGCATTACCGCATGGCGAGGGACAAAATCTTTTGTCATATCTCCGATATATCAAATAAAGTCATGACAGGCATAGTCATAAAATAACATTTCGTCAGCTCTGCGAATAGATAGGGCGGGAACACTTATTGAATACAGTAGTACTCCTTCGAGGGTTTGAGAGACCCATTGTTGTTTTTTGGCAATCGTAATTGAATACATGTGACCTCACACTGTCATACATCAAGCCATCAGCCGTCTCAATACGTTTTACACGATGGACGTGTTCTTACAGCAGCGTTACCAACAGCACTTTTTGCCACATGATCAGGGTCTTACACAGCTTCAGAGTATTATCATCTAATGCAGTACTGTTTACTAAGATGTGATGACTGTTACCAGTGTAACATGCTTCCAGTGGGAAACAATATTAACCAGAAATGCACCATCACTGAGAAAAAAAAACAATTGAACGCCGTTAGCGTAGGAATCGCATTGAGCACAAATGTCCCGGTTGGAAAGATTTCGTGGTTTCATTGCCAAATAGCAAAGTGAGAACAAAAACGTTAGTAGAATTCTGTTAATCAAAACAAAATCACTAATTAAGCAATTTTTTTCCACTTCTCAAATTGACTTTTGCTGTACTGCTTTCGGTAACTTCACTGTCACGTTCACTTCACTAGTGTAGTAGCACGCGTCGTTGGTATGGATTAAACGCGGGTTTGATTCCCTACTGAGGCCGTGTTTTTGCTCGCCACTCAGTTCTCTTAGGTATATACGAAACATCATAACACTGAGAAAAATGCAGCAAGAATACTAGAAATTTCGAGTAACTTCACTGTCTCAAATTTTCTTTGAGAATATTGCCTGTAGAGTCCCAAGTTATGGTTCGTGATGTGCACAATGACTGAGCTATGCAGGTGATGGACGGTAGATGGACAGAGGATTGCCACATTTTATTATAAAAAGAATTCAAACAACACTGTTGTTGCAGAGTGATCTCCCGAGACAGTTTTTATTTTGTACACCGCCGCAAGTTGCACATACTTTGCCATTTGTGTACAGTGGGGCACCAATATTGACGTGCCTAAGTAACGGATGAGTTAAACTCTTCAAGAAAAAGCAGTTCACTATTTCTGACGACTTACGATGGTCCATATGTGCAAACAAATGACACGAAAGGAGGAGAGCCACTTTGGCATTTATGGAATGCACATCCGAACTTAGTCGCTGCTCCATTTACCATCTGAAATTCATAATCGTGGTCGATATCTCAGTAGTATTAGCTTTATTCTGTCAAAAGTTAAAGTCGGGCAAAGTCTTGTCAAGATTGCCCACAGATTTCAACGCAACTTCAATCTATGTGGACAATGGCATCCGAGTTCGATGCCGCCCGACGCCGACATCTCGATATCAAGAATATTAGCTAAACACCGTTAAAGACACCCGAAAGTATCGAATTTCGGACGTGTTGTTTTCTAATGGCGCCAAGTTTTGGTAGGGATTGTACGGCTTTCCTGTGTTACACCATTGTTTTGCCTAGAACATGTCATATTTACTCATAGCTGAATGCACTAGATTGCTTACATCAGAACATTGTTCAAAACTATTCCTTTCAAATTTCAATAACATTTATAAGGCTGTTATTCGAAATGTTCTGCAACTTTTTCAATGTTTGTACCGCTCAATCGATTATATTACTTACTCACAAAACGCGCCTTCACATTTTAATGCGAGGATCCCAGCAATTCCATCGCCTGACTCGATTCCTCGCATTCGTTCTCCACAAGGGTCTTCAAATATTTCGTAAAAGTAGCGTTGTTGCTGCCGACATAATTGAAGTCGGGACAGCTTGCGTGATTACAATTGGATCTGGCAATATCAAGAGGTTTGTTTTCTAGGTCGCAGCTCCAAAACTGTAAGACCAAAATGAGAATCAATTTTCCAAAAGAAAAAACAAGACCTTTGCTGTTCCAAAAAAAAAAATTCCTGTCACGAGATAGCTCATGTCGCTCGCCTTTGGGTATCTCCCGCCTTTCCCATTGCCATGGTTGCTCTAAAAATAAACCTTCCTCAAAAGCATCTTACCCAGTTGAAAAATCAGAAAATGTAGTCGAAAAAAAAAACCTATATTTGTCGTGCCTGAATTCGGCCGTATCTCTCATCCGCTGTGCCATAGTTGTTCCATTGCAATACATTTCTTCAACAGAACAGAAAAGCATGAATCTTTGATAAGCATAGCCACAGAAAGCTTCCTGATAGGAAGTCATTTGAGAAATGTGAAAAGGGAAGAATCACGAACCACTTTGTGTGATAGCGGATCGGAGTTCGTGAAACATATTAATGCAGATAGTTTACCAAAACACTGCCATCGTCTTCAACAATTGTTACTATGCTATCTCCCCTATGTGAAAAGACCACCTAGTTTCTCCAAAAAAGAAGTTGAAAAAATATTAAAACCTCCCAAACATATAGAAAAAACTCGGTTAGTCACTTTAAATTGTGGATAACTCAGAATATTTCCTTCAAATTTCAATTTTCTCAAAGATAACATTTCTTAGATAACTGAAATGAGGACCAAATCAAAATGAAAGTTCCAAAAATTTCCTGAACAAGCGCTTGATTCATAAAAACCAACGATACTCTGTTGAACACAGTCATGTGTTGATGGACAGTTTATTACTATCCAATTTAATTCGTTCGAAACTGAGCGTTGAGAATTTTGAGCGAAATTCCTATGGACTCAAGAAAATCAGAATTTTCTTTTGGCAAAAGAGAGAAAGTGGGTCATTGTCCGTTAAACAGCACGGGATAAAGAAACAAGCAATCTTGCTAGGCAAAGACTCTTTATTGCACTC
Organism: Parelaphostrongylus tenuis; assembly: GCA_019055375.1. Classification (NCBI taxonomy): domain Eukaryota; kingdom Metazoa; phylum Nematoda; class Chromadorea; order Rhabditida; family Metastrongylidae; genus Parelaphostrongylus; species Parelaphostrongylus tenuis. The sequence continues at coordinate 10,936 of JAHQIW010002749.1, forward strand.
TTAGTAATCTCTCAAAACTCAAATATCTAGCGCGTTACGTGGCCGTTTTTTGGAAGAGCTTTTTTAGAACGCTTTAACAGAAGGAAACCATATGTGCTTCACACACGCATATTTCTCGTAGGGTAAACGTCCTTAGTCAATTTATAGCATCCATTTTATATCGACCATTTCAACGCTATGCTTATTTCTCAAAAGACTGTCTCAATGCAGGTGGCAGAGGAAATAAGATCGAGTTTCACATATTTGGCGCGGCCGTGTAGCGCTGTAGCCTGAGATTAGAGCTGTTGAATGATTATTTACGCCCTTATAAAAAGTTCTTGCCGATCAAATGGGGTAGAATATACATTTGTCGCCGTTCAACAGAAGAGAATAGAAACTTTTTCTACACTGCGAAGGAATTCGGGATAAGTCGTATGTCTTTGATACTACATGATTTTCTCTACAAGTTCGTATGCACTCGTGCTTTCAGCGAAATATATGCGTGATAATTTGGGCGCTACAGCGCTCTCGGAGGATCTTTTTGGAAAATGACCTTGTAGCGCTGTAGCCTAAAGATTTGAGCTTTCGAGTGATCACCAACACTCTTATGAAAGTTCGTGTCCCACGATAGAGGTTGTTTTTATTGCGTGCCGTACAACGGAAAAGAACAGGAGAGTGTTCACTTTGATGATGTTCTACAGCTCATAATGATTTTCACTTTATTATTAACAAAATCTGGATTTTACTAGAATGTGGCTATATGCTTGGTAAATTGAGAGCGGATATTATTTTCTCACCACTCAATGCCTATCGGGCTGAATGTGTTGAACAGTGCTAAACGTACCGCAACAAGAATGAGAAGAGTGATGAAGGTGTTCATCCTCATCGAATGCTTTTCCATTCTAGCCAATCACATTTATATGAACTGAAATGTATTTAATGCTAAGGGGCTTTTTTGGTTTATATGTTGCCAGTGATGGCTTAGTGGGTGATTAGAAAACAATTTCCACATTCGATTTGTTCTGTACTTTGTGATGTCATTGATTCATTCGCTTCAAAATGCTGGAAGCAGCGCAGTTTATCGGCTTAGCCCAATCGGAATGGCAATCTCACACAAATTTCAACTCACGTCATATCAATCCGATGATGACCTATACAAAGGTTCCTTGATGACAACCTAAATGTGTATTAAATGTGGGTAAGTAATCACCAAAAACTGTCTAAAAGCCTTTACTAAGTCGGTCCACAAAAGTACTTTGCTCATTCAGTTTGCGACTAGAAAAATTCCACGACTCTCTTAGCATGAAAATATAATAAGCGTTGTTTTACATAAAAGAGCAGACAAAGGCGAATACGTCGTATTTTTTGCAAAGCCTGTCTCTGCAGAGTTGGGCCATTTTGCGCTCTATGTGATCTTATTATTGCCATTTCTCGATTAAAATCTCGAAACTTGTGGTCAAATTAGATCTGTGTGTGCTTTCAAAAGGGCATATTCGAAATTTATAGTAAATTTACTGCATTTTTGTTGGTAGTCTTACGATCTTTGAAATATTCCTAGAGAGTTGAGTGGTGAGCGATTAGGATGTAACGCGGGTTCGATTCCGCCTGAGGCCGTGTTTTTGCTCACCACCCAATTCTCGAGAGCTCTTACGAATGTCATCAAGGAAAATTAGGACATTCCATTCTATCGATTTATTTCTTCAATAATACCACTAAACACCCCTTACTTTACTGAACAGACTTAATCAAGTGCACTTTCTGTCCACCATATAGTGTTCGTGATTTTACAAAAAATCTTTACCTTTTCATGGTTTTTTCTATGTTTAGCTAAAACTTGTCATGTTAATGTATTTTCAATCATTTTTGAATGTTTAACGAGAGCATTCAAAACAAACAATGACATTGACGATCACACAACTGACAGAGATGATGACAATGGAAAATAAACAGAATTTTAATAAACGTTCGATAGACAATAGCCCTTTCAAGTGCAATTTTTTGCGGATATTGTCCTTTCGCTAACCTTCCAGAGAGCGAGATTTACATTTGACATACTTCAGATTGACAAGTGTTTGAAACGTGACGTGTGTAAATCTTCGTTTACTAGTGCATAAATGTTTGTAAAAGGAAACGATTTTACATGCTCGTTGAGATCAATAGGAATTGTACACACTGCTGTAACACTTACGCGAATATTTCGGTGCTGTTAACAAATCGCGTGCTTGACAGAAATTTCTAACAAACTATATGAATTTATCACATTAATCGAGCTACTTCATTATCTCACAAAGCTTTGTGCTCAAAGTCAAATTTCTGACATCCTTTTTCTATTGATGAGCTAAAACGAGGTTTCATAAACCTCCACCGTGACTAACGTCTCGGTGGTTTCTAACGTTTTCAAAGCCACGACGACTCGGGTCTTTTGTTCACAGCGGACGTTCTTCTCCTGATGTTGGTCTTCGTAGGTATCGCGTCGAAATGAATCAGATAGTGTCAATCACTGTACTAATGAAGTAACGACCTCAGCGTTACCTCTATATAGAACTACTGTCACACTACGATGACCTCGGATCATTCGACAGTTTTTGAGGATACATAACGGTCGTTAAGCCATAGTCTCACGTTCTTTATTTGCTCCTACTCCATGCAACCATTCTATTCCTGCAGCAGTCGGTTTAGTATAAGTTGTTATTAGATAGCGAACCTTAAATTTCGTCTTACATTGAAGCTCATCGTGCTAACTCATCAACAAATGCAGGATATTGGTCACCCACATCGAGATTTATGAAAGCTCAAACTGGATGTTTCTAAATTTCCTACTCAGTTAATGTAGCAGCGTTCGGTTTATCTGTGAAGCACATTTGACTAAACAGACGTTTTATCTGCCGTTTTCTTTGGATTTTCCTTTACTAGTATTTAACTATTAACATTTATTTTATAACAAATCAAATATAATCAATCGCATTTCATTTATTTGACCGCCTCTTGCGGTAGTATGGTCTTATAATATACTCAATAATGTAGAGTGCTGTGCAAAAACATGTGTGTCATCCGGGATTCGAACCCGATCTCACTGGCGGTGTGGCAGGGCAGCCGCTATCGACGGTTGACTGTTGACAGATAACGCGTTGTAGCGTAGAACGCGTGCTGTGCAAAACGAGCTTCGGTGGTGGAACGGTTAGCAGACGCTCCCGGAAAGAGTGAGATCTGGGTTCGAATCTCGGCTGAAGCAAATGGAATAAATGTTATTACTTTCGCAATTGTTTACATATACTTTTATGGAATAACCATGCTACTAAATCAAACTCTTGCTTCCTGTTGTTCTTTTTGCACTTTCCATTCTTTATTATTCCTATCGTTATTAATGAATGTCAACTTTATGTGAGTGGATCATCAAATACAAGTGATTCTGAAGGAACTCCTGCTTTGGAATCTCTTTGTCATTTTTGTTATCAATCGATGTTATCGATTAACTCAGTGCTAGATGCTGTTTCATAGCTCTCCATTCGTATACCCATGTATCTGCTTTTATGCCGCTCTTTCTTTTCTATAGGTTTTCTTTCATATGAAAGCAGAACCCGCATTTTCTTCTCATCAGCCAGCAATAGACGAAGAGGTAGCCGAGTTCGATAGATATTCGTAGGCGAGTTCCGACTATTGCAATGTCTTATGCAGGGTGCGGAAAAAGTTCCCCAAGAGAAAACCACCGAAACTATTTCACTCGCATTATGAACAATCAGCTTCCTCACACATTCACCTTTATCTATGAATTTTTTACTGAATTTCCCATCAAGCGTGAAGAGCTTACATGGACTATCAATGCATCTCTCCATCAAACTTCGTCTTCAAATAACGAGTCAAATAAATCATGATAAGGGAACAATCCTTTCTGCGATTAATGTTCGGATTTGTCGAGTTTATCCAGAATATTCCGAGAATCTAACGTGCCGGTGTCCTATCTTTCTGGCAATGATGAAACTTCAACATTTTCCGCTTAGTTCGACCGCTTTAATATAGACATCGCTCAAAAACAATGATAGTCTGATAATGATATAACACGTTTTGAGCTGTTTGGTCTATGTGCTGGACAGACGCTTGTTTCGTCCTATAGGAGTCTTCAGCAGCACAGTTCCTCGGTTCACCCGATTCCTTGAGGCTGTACTCCCTCATGAAGAAATGAGACGCCGGGTAATTAATCACCGTAAGTTAGGTGATAGAATCCCCTGACACTGCAAGGGACCAGCAGTCGTGTTTGTGGCTGCTAAAATGAATCGGTAAATGTAGATGTATGATTCAATGAAGCAGCCACAAGCTCGACTACTGGTCTTTGGAATTTCACAAATTCTATCACCTTACTTGCGGTGATTTATTACAACGTTTATTCCTTCATACAGGAGTATAGCTTTGAGGGATCGGCTTAATCGAGGAATTGCGCTACTGAAGAGTCCTGAGGGATGAAACAAGCGCCTGTCTAGCACCTAGATCTGACAAATCGCTCAAAACATGTTGAATCATTACCAACATTCTCTTCCTTATATCATCGTGCTCTACGCGCTCCCATTGAGGTGTTTGATTTGAATTAAACTTTGCCCACCAGTGGTTTTCCAGACGTCTGCACGATAGACTGCTGGTTTCTCCCAGTTTTCACAGTACGCTTCATAGGAGATGAAATCAAATGTACCTGAACTCCTGCATCAATCGCTTTTACTGTTAGAGCAGACTGGGTAGTTCTGGATTTTTCGTAGTCGCTCGTACAGCGGCTACGAGTTAAGTGAAACCTTATTTTTATGATATTTCAGTCACCAATACCTTTACATTCGACTACTTCCATAGATCTCTCTCAAAGCAATATGTAATCTGACAACAAACTATGCGTGATGGGCTAACATATCTTGAACCTTTCATGAAGCTTCTTATGACACTTATGCACTGACTGCTAGACAGTATTACGGCATTACAGCTTCATTGGTGGCAAGGTGTTTTTTGGTTCAGCCAATCCCTTGTAATCCCAATCGTGCTACTGATGAGGCTGTGATGTCGAAACACGAGTCTGGAACTGTATAAGTGCCATAATAGACCTCATAAAAAGCTCAGAATGTGTTATCAGATTGTATGTTGCTTTGAGCGACGTCTATAAAAGCAATCGAATGTATAAATTTGATATTTCATTAGCTACGAGCGGTCAGCTGTTGGTCACTGCAAGGTCGTGGGATTTTGTCACCTGACATGCAGTGATTTTGTGCATAATTCAGCGTCAGTTATTTATATGTAAGGGGTACATATCTTGTAGAGAATGCTGAGCCGAATAGGCTTCATGGTACTGATGAGGCTGCAATGCCGAAGCACGTGTCTAACACTGTGTAACTGCCACAGCAGACCTTATAGAAGGCTCAAGATTTTGTAGATTATTTATTTTGCAATTTTTTAAAGTCTGCCCTTTTTGAAGGTTCTGCAGCTACGCTCATGTCTAAAACCGGATAAAAGTTGTTTTGGATTGCTGACGAACCTTCCAAAGTACATAGGATTCACCGTAAAACCGAACTAAGTTTAAATCACACTATCCAAAGATGGTTACATCACCAAATGGTGGCGATAGTCGGATAACAAAAAGATACTGATTCACTGTCTCTTCTGTTGCACTGAGCGGACAGAAAGAACGCTTGCCAAAAATATATTTCGAATAGCCGAAGTGTATGTACATAAAAAGACAAGAAGGTGGAATGACTGATTTGGGTTTGGTGAAGGGCTATGTGCAATGGTACAAAAACGTAGCTCATTGGGATGAGCTCAGACAAAATAAAGCGCATTCAAACGATGATTTTAGCGGGAAAGTCACATTTGAACTGTTTTTTTTTTCGAACAAAATAATTGTGATTATAGGGCACAGTTTAAAACTGAAACAAACTCTGAAGAACGGTTACAATGAATGTACCATCACCGAATACTTTTGGGAACCAACTGACTCGCAACCACTGATATCTATGCTCAACGATCTATGCGCAAGTGAAGTGTGCATTTGCTGTAATGGTAAAGAAGGTTACATGAGCATATAGGTACAGTCTACCTAATCATTGGTAAGCGCGCAGCGATGTTGAAAAAAATTGAAAAAAAAATGAAGAAAATGAAACTGTACGTTGCATGCATTTTTCGATAATGTGGAGCAACGTTTTATTACAGTGCACTTTAAAATATAAGGTTCCTACAGAGTTGCAGAAGAGGATTTGGCCTGTAATTTTGCAACATTAACTTTCTATATTATCCAGCAATGTCGTAAATTAAACAGTATCATCGCTGCATGTTTTCCAAGAAAGTGTTCAATTGAATGTGAACAAACGCTGTTGACGCTTGCTCCGGTCGCATACAAAAAGACCTATATTTCCATTCGAGAAATTCGACTCAATTTACAAAACTCCTAGCGAATGCGGCGAACAACGTGACGAACGGTGGCACATAAGCATGTCAGCTGAGACATAGATGGTTACCCCTTGTATCTATCAAGCCATGCAGGCTTTAAGTGGAAATTCTTGCCTATATCACTAATTCTACATTAAATCATGTGGAAATCGCGGGTAAGCCATCGTCAGTACGCAGTCGCTTAGATTCCAAGTAGAAATCCTGCCTAAGCAAGTACTGCTACCTCGCTCTTCGGCTTTCATGTGAAGTTTATGTACTTGGTAGTGACACCTAGCCATACGTTTTACCTCGAAATCGTTGGCTGTGCAGTCGCTAGTACCATGAACTACACATTTTACGTCTACATTCTTAGCAAACTATGATTGCCTCTTTCTCTCGAACTTTTCGTGCGGAACACCGCCACAATTCGGACTTCCTCGCTCCAGATGGAAATCTTTTTCTGAACCGTCACTGCGATTTTGATTACAGGTTTCACATTGAAATCGCTGCCTAGACTAGTCTTTCAAGGAAGCGTTTTCTTAGAGGTTTCACAATTGAAGTTTTGCCCAAATCCATGCTGTTCTCTAGCCGTACAAAGCAAAAGGTAGATCATCGACTGAGCATTTTTCACTTTGCATGTTTGGTGTGAAAATAGTCGAACAGCCTATGTAGCTTTCCCGCTCTCAAGGAATCACATGAAAACTCTGACTGAATCACCACTGCTACCTCGCCATGCCTGTTCTGACTATTTTCCCCTTTGAGCTTTCACATAGAAATTGCTGCCTAATTCTCTACTTTGATTTTGGAGTAGTGATTTTTTATAGAAATCGTTGAATGGGCTAACACACCTTTCTTGAGATCAGCGATTCACAGGAAATGCCTGAATTCACCAGCAACTATCCAGCCCCAATTTCACGTAGAAATCGTTACTGAGCTATCGCTCATATATCTCAGACGTTTCACGTAAAAGTCGCTGTCCGAGTGACTAGAGCAGCATGCGCAAAAGCTTCGCAAAACACTTCTTTCATGTGCGATACTCTGTTGATATCTGGTTGTGCTCGTTTCACGTGAAAACGTTGCTTTGACAGTTTTGATCGTACCTGGACTGCCACAGTGGCACTGCTGTCCAGGTTTACGTGAAAATCGTTACCTAACCTACAACTGCTACATCCTCGTACAGATTTACCTTGGAAATAGTTACGCAATTCACCAGTACTACGTTGCGGTAATGATTCACTGAAATTTTGATCATTCAGAGTAGGCCACTGATGCATTTTTTCGCCATATTTCAGGTAGGAATTGTTGTCTGAACGACCACTGCGTCCTTTGTGGTAAGAACACGCGTGGATACCTCTCTCACCTCTGCTTCGCCCTACAGATTGGTAATTAGATGTGCTTTGGTTCAAGATAGCATTCATACATCGGTCGCTTTCTTGACTTACAAATCTTTTTCTGGCTATCTCAGACAGCATAAATGCTCAATCAGGCTGTCGAAAAAAAGCACTAGTGTTAAAATAGTTGGCGCAACGTTCCCAATTTCTGTTTTTTTTCCTATTTCGTGTCATTAGTGTAGATTTGTATCAAATTCACTTTTGATTTCCATGCATACTACATGCGACCAAACGCGACAGTTACCTTGGAAATGGGTTGCCACTGTTGAGAAACTCGAGAAAATCTATTTCAATTCAAATGGAGGGGTGATTATGAAAAAATCGAAGGCAAATCATCACTACCAACAATGGCTCCTACTATGATTAAGCTGATATACCAGTTGATAAATAAAATTCTTCAACAATGGGCTGTCGATAATCGACTCGAATTATCGGCTTTGAAGTTACGGAGACTTCGAAACGTTATCCAGCATTATCTCATTTAATAATCTCGCGTATAAGGTAATTCATAAAAAAGTCATTATTGATTCATAATGCCAACATTGAAGAATAGTCGGTATTCAGAACATCACTGCCAAATTCATCAGGCTTAACATGGATATAGCTTCCTAATCCTTCGAACGAACATTACGCCACAGAAATCACACAGAGATCGTTGCCTAAACAAACGGTATCACTTCTTCGTACATCATGTCATCGACGCTACTGTGCTCAACTCGCTTCATGTGGAAATCCTTGGCCAGCCTGCTATCGTTATACCATACAAGTGGGCATTGAAATCATTGCTATTATTTTCACTGCTGTCGTATCTTTACAAAATCATGGCCAAGTCGCTGCCTAGCTGTATAGCTCTCACATGGAAATTGCTGCCTTAGCACCACTGCTACCTAATATCACAAGATTTACGTAGAAGTCGTTAGCTGAGCAATCGCTCTTACCATACTCTACAAGTTTCACGTGAATTCTGGCTAAACTTTTATAACTACATTGCGCTGAAGCGCCGCCTTGTTTAGTGAACTAGACAGCAATCTCCACATGTCATGTTGGACAAAATGTCCACATCGAGATTTCTGCAAATTTTCTTACAGTAGGACGTGTTTACATCGTCCACAAGAAATCGCGAAGCGCAAAGTAGCAGTGGTATATTGCACGGTGATTTCCACTCAAAGTCGACGATACAGACGTAAAATGCGTAGTTATTGATGCCAGCGATTGCACTGCCGGCAATTTCCAAGTGAAATGTATAACTCTAGGTATCGGCAACAACAAGGACGACGATTTCCACATGAAAGCTAGAAAATGAGCTATTTGCCTAGGCAACGATCTTTGCATGAAACCTGTACCGTTTAGTAGCGGCGATGGGTAGCCCACTTCTATGTGGTCTGATGTAACAGTGCTGCAAGAGACAAAAATTCCATTGCAAGACCTGCAACACAGAGTAACAGTGGTTGCTTTCTGAACCATTTTTGCGGGAAAGCTTTAGCGGAAGGTAGCTTTGACAACCTAAGCATTTGAATCGACGTGGTACCCTTTTCGCTTGATACGAGTAATGATTCAAACAATGATTTCCCTGCAAGAGCTGTATTATAAAATAGCAGTGGTGGATTGAGCAACGGTTTTTGAATGAAATTCATATTAACAATGCATTAATCTTTGTTGATAGTAAAGCTCACACGTATATTTGCCGGTCTGATTAGTTAAATTAAAATTGCAGCTGTATCAGTGGCAGTAATATTACAAGAGACAATAATGTTCCATCCTTCTACATAGGTGCTCACAGTTTGACATGCTTAGGTGTGAGAGTAATTCGAAGGGTAACCAATTTGATGCTCCTATAGGACTTTCGGATCTCCATATTGGCGGACAATTGATGCAAACTTAGATTTCGCACAATCACAATTGGAAGATTTCATGCGAACTAGATAATAAACGCTTCGTGCTTAGTCTCATTTCCAGGAAACATCTAGAAACGATTTTTGAGCGTGCAACAATATCAGAATTACTGCTTGCCTGTGGTGAACAGCCTGAAATTCATGATTTAAGAACACCGTTGAGAGTGTTACAAGCTTTGTTGGCTCTTCGTGGAACTAATGTAGGCAGTGTCCTCACGATTATTACTAAGTGAGCATTGATTATCAAGTGGGACACTATGATGTTGTTTTGTGATTTTAATCTCTTCAAAAAATTCCATCAAAATAGGAGTACAGTTTATCTGGAAAAATGCTTTGTCGTTCCTGGACCGCGTGAGATTCAGGAGGGTGCTTGTGAACTAGGTATAACCAATCCAGTGCCGCTTCTAGAGTGTGAGAAAGTGTTGCGTTGAAGTACGTGAAATAAAGCCCACTGACTTCGATCTTTCTAGAATGTGATCGATTTTGTTCCTATAAATGAGTATTTTCTTCTGTAAGCCGTTGCTGAATTTAATGCTAATAGTTTTTGATTGCAGCAAGAATGGTAAATTATTGATGCAAATGTATGTTTGTTTCATATTTTTGTTGCAAAACTTGATGCTGAATGTTTACACAGACTTTTCATTATGCCTTTTCAAAGATTTCTTATATTTTTACTGCTTTTGCATAATGGTGTTATGATGTTCTATACACATGAGAGAATTAAGTGATAGGCAAAATCTTGACCTCACACTGGAGTTAAACCTGCGTTTTACCTATGCTGCCATACTTCTCTTTCTATATATGCTATCATAGCTTACAGTTACCACCCTGAGCAGGCTTGATTGAATAACCTCTCATCGCTTTGAACCCTTTTTCGAGGTTAGATATCGCATGATAGTGATATACGTGCGCAGCATCACACGCCCCATGTGCTAAGAGCAGCAAAAGGGGAACATACTACAGCGCTTTTCAAGCGAAATATCGCGTATTACAACATCTTGTTTTCAGCCGATATTCTGTGACTGTTATTTTATTTGAACATTTCCTTCATTCGATTGATTTTCAAAAAAACTTCATTCAAGAGCTTCGATACATCTCCACAGACTTTTTATCAAGCCTTTTTCGACGTATGGTATTGAATGAGACGTGTGATACTGATGAGACGGAGCAAAGCTGTCGAAACGTACGAATATCACTCACATGCAAGATAAGACTTTGAAATGGGGAACATACCGCAGTTCTCTAACGAAGATTTTTCAAATCAGTTGAATAAAGGCGAATAAAACTGAACTGTTCATGTGAGCAGATGAATTGAGACGTTTATCTCTCTTCAAAGCGCTTGAGAGTTCTTCAAAGCTGTAATGTTTAGCTATATGAAAAGACGAGGACGTCGAGCCGTTAGCCGAATAATGCTCATTATCAACACCATGGTATTAGTTTAATCATACGAGAAAACTATTATTGATTAGTATTGTTGGATAGGTACTACTCTCTGAGGATCGCTAGAGGCAAAAGGGTCTCCGAAAGTGTTCCCAGTACTCATAATTAATTCATCTTTCGCACCACTAGTCTAGCTTCTATAACAAATCGCTCTTGAATCTCACGCATATTTCATACGACCGTACGCACTGTTAATTGAGAAAGGGTTGTGCAATTGAGAAACTCGAACTAAGAATGATTAACGAGCGCGATACGAACGTTTTCGTTGCCATGTTTAGCAGGTTTTAAGTTGAAACCGCTGCCTAATATACCGCTCTCATTTTGTCACGCAGATTCAAGGTGAAAATTGTTGCCTAATCCACCAGAACTTCATTACGTTGGCGAAATCATCGAGAAATTGATGTCTGAACTAATGCTGCACTTAGCCGTGGTGGATTCACGTGCGAGTCGTTGCTCATTCCCACTGTTACCTTGCTGTCCAACTTCGACGTGTGAATCAATGCTTGAGTATTAGTCCTCTCTAACGAATAGTAAACCACCTCGGATTGCCCAAACCGTCACAGCTGCATTGCCTCATTTTCGCCTGAATATCGTTCAGAACAACCACCGCCACTTAGTGTTACAGATTTGTGCGTTGATCTGCGTATTTCCATCATGCTACACTGAGCCATGTCGATGTACTGGATTTAATCCCTTCGGTCCCGCGTTGATTTACCATGTGGCCAGAGGTGGGATGCCGTGGTAAACACGGCGTGCGCAGCACGTTACAATGACATGTGGTGCTCTCACAATGAAATTTAGGTTTTTATCACCACGAAGGAGAGTTGAATCGTTAGTAAATGATCGGGCGTGATAGAAAAGATGTTAATAAAAATATGTTTGAAACATGTAAAAAAATTACGGAGGAATAAAATGTTCTTCCTATTTCTTACTAAATGTTTTGTGAAATGTGAAAAATTACAGAAGAATATATGTTTATTAAAGATTATCAGACGTTGTAATGCGATGTTATTGCATCGATAACCTGGAGCAACTTCTTTGATAAGGATATGACTTCTTTTGAGCCGATAGGTCTAATGCTATATAAGCGCTTATTTCGTCCTATGGGGACTCATCAGTAGCACCAACCCTCGGATCCGTCGATCCCTTGAGGATAAATAATCCTCTAAAGGAATCGACGCCGAGTAAAAAATAATCACTCTAAGTCAGATGATGGTATTACCTGATGTTGTGGTAACTGGCAGTCGAAGCTTGCGGCTTTTAGAATAGATCATACCTCTGCTATCGACCGCTCTTTTACAGACGCTCATAGTCTGAAGGCCGAGTCTGACGAGCCGCAAGCGCGACTGCCGGTTATAACAACGTCACTTAATACCATCATCCGACTTGGTGTGATTTTTTTTACTGCCTATTAGCACTAGACCTATCGGCTTCAAAACAAGTCATATTTTTATCATACTATTTCCTTTTGAGACGGTCTGAAAAAGAGCGGTCGATAGCAGAGCAACTTATTTTATTACTGGATTTCAGTGAATAGGGCTCTTCTAGATTTGTAAAGAAGGATCTGATCTATTACATCGTCAGTATCAACTTTCTGTTCTATCCATTATTATCCTGGCGTGAACACTATTCATCGCTGCATCTTATTTCTTGATGGATACGGACTCTACCAAAGTTGTTTAAACTACCTACTACAAAATTTTCAATATCTTCATTGAAGTTCTCATTGTTAAGAAGGTGTTTTCGAGAATATTTCCACAACATTGTTGAAAAAACGAAAAATTTCGGAGAAAGTATTTGTGCCTATGCACAACCTCCAATATCCCCGTTGTTGGGTCAATGGTAGGATCGTGCGCTATGGGAAATATCACAACATCTCTCTTGCCATTTCGTCTGAGCAACATTACGGTTTTCTCATTCTGTGCGGCCATTGCGTGCCCTTCTCCAGTCGGTTTTGCATAAATTCATTAGGTGATCCTCTCCTATTCGTTTTGCACGTCCTCGAACAAGTGCGTTTTTTTTGTGCAAAAAACCCTCGGTATGTTCAACACTAGTATACTCATTAACGGTATAGAGATGTTAGCCTTTATTTAATAAGTCATCCATTGGGTCCATCACAATACTGTCTGAGATTCATGCAGCGCGCATGGGAGTTGTGCCTGTACATAAGGGGTGTGGGAGCGTGTTCTACTGGTATACTCTTGAACTGCACAGAATGAGCAGTTTCATACCGTATTCATGCTTTTTGCTGCTACGCCAATTACGATCAAACTTAAAATTTCCCGAGATGGACAAAATTTTTAGTTAAATGACAAAAAGCGGGACCTTTGGGGTGAAATCTCTGCGCGCAGCTCCATCAGAGTGTGGGCGATTTCCGTTATTTATTTAGAAACATTTATTCTGTCGGAAGAAAATGTTCCAATGAATCTTTGTAATCTAATTCAACACAATCACTTCTACATGCTCATATGAATTTTATATATATATATATATTATATATATATATATATATCAATATTGACAAACCATCTTCGCTTCGCTGACGATATCGTTCTCATAACATCAAACATCAGCCAAGCGGATGTTGACCGATTTCAATAACGCCTGTGGAAAGATAGGTCCTCAACTAAATCTAACGATAGATGCCCCATTCACGCTCAACAGAACGACAATCTCCGAATACTCCATTCACGTCTATCTAGGCCGTTAAATCAACATGATGAACGACCTAGCTCCAGATTTGAGCAGGAGCAAACGAGCGGCTTGGGGAACTTTTAAGAGCATAGAAAATGTAGTGAAAAGGACTGAACATCCGACTCCGTGCCCACCTTTTCGACTTGACAATTAACCCTGCCCTAACGTGTGCAGCAGAAACCCGCTACGTAAGCAGGATGAAAGATCACTTGGCGTTATTGAAGCGCAGTCTAAAGGTCGATGCTAGGAGTATCCGCTATCACGCAAATGAGAGAAAGGATTCGAAGTTCCGACTTACGTCAAAGATCGAAAACCAGAGACGCCGTTCTACACGCCAGGATATCGAGAATAAGGTGGGCCGGACACGTGATGCGCTTCAACGACGACCGACGAACGAAAGCCGTTACCGACTGGAGTCCTCGGGACATCAAGCGCTCTGCAGGAAGACCACCGACCCGTTGGTCCGATTACTTCAGAAAACTATAGAAATAAGATATGATGCTCAACGAATCCCTAGAGCGAGGAAGACCGACTGGGCTACTTATGCACGCAATAGGGAAAATGGAAGTGTTGCTGGTACTCGCTCGAGTCACTCGACGATCAACGGGACGACAGGTGGTGCAGGTGATATACATATATATACTCTAAGAGCGAGACGTAATTTTTTTGTCCTCACAACATCCTGTAAAATTCTTTGCAACAAGAAGTTAGTTTTAGACTTGCCATTAATTAATGTTATCAAACGGCTTCCGAACTTTGAATGCAAAGCTATTTGCAGCCCATAACCGTGCTAACAAGGAAAACCGAATTTGAAACACAACTTTGTTTTCGCTGTTACAATGCACTGAATTTTTTCAAAAACCATCTAAGGATTCGTGGTCATCGAAATCCAGGCTATCGAATGACAACTAAAGTCTAGAGAAGAAGCTTTCTTCACCGAAGAACGCTTGGTTGCAAAAGTGCTTTTTTACGTTTTATTGTCGATGAGGTTTTATCGATGACCTGGCATCGCATGCATTGTGCAACATCTCTTTTTGCCAAGATAATCATTGTTTTCCGGTTTCGAATCATTATTGTAACTTTTAAGTATGGTATCTAATAAAGTGTATCAAAACTGGTACATTTATATCACTATGTTCTTTGTATAAGCTGTTACAAATGATTTAATGCCAGCAGCATGTAAACGTTGGGCGGACGTATTCAATAGAAGTATTAAACAGCTGTATACATATCTGTATTCGCATCAGCTGTATTCGTACGTGCCGATATTCTACAGATCACGGTATGAAACTCGCTCCAGTGGCCATGCTCGAATGAAACCACCGCCATGGACGATGATCGCGAGAAGACGAGACGAGTGGAAGATGTGCTGGGGTCCGCACAATTCATGACGACAGATTGTCCAAGCAAGTAAGCATCGATGTGATTGTGTAGTGAAAGAGAGCTTTCTAATCAAATATAAATATTATACCTGCACCAAAAGCATACGAGTGTGTAGAATAATTCATAATGTATCGTAATTCTACAAGATACCCTAGATTCTCATTCAAAACGCTGTAAAAATCCTAAGTTAATGACAAAAATCACGCATCGGCTGCTATTTGCTCTGCGCGTTGCGATTACAATTGGTGGCCTTGAAAGGGTTAAAATTAATCTTCCCTTCAAAGTTCTCGCTTCTTTGAACGCAAAATTGCTTTTCCCTTCTGCCGATGTACTTGTCGTCACATGGTTTATAAGGGATTGAGTATACTGCACCCGTATTCATGCGACCATCACCGTTATAGCATATTGTGCATACTTACGTTTTATATAGACGGTCATTCTAGCGATTGCGAATTAGCAAGTTTTCGGAGATATCTCAACCTCTGCTCTTATCAATTTCTCCAGGCCTCTTTTGAAGCAACGTTTAACAGCAAAACTTATCTACCTCAAGAAGACTGACACGATAAATGGAACCTTAGGTCAGCTGGAATTTTCGTTTTGGAGGGCATTATTTTTTCTGCACCTATACCGAGCAGTCACATTTTCGTTACCAAAGGAAATGACTAACTACCAAGATAAATTACGTTTTCTAGCTTCTACTCCTTCCTGTACACATACTAGTTACTGTTCGGAACGAACATATTTTTTACATGCACCCTTTTGTATGTAAGCGGTTGAGGGAAGTAATGAAATAATGAATATGTTATTTGGCTAATGGTTTTTATGATATGTGCAACTTGCTCATTTTCCAGAATAGCAAGGACGACTATATTTCAATACATTTTCTTCACAACACTGACGCCTGGGAAGATTTTGCTTTTATCATTTGCCATTCATATTGTTGACCAGCCTAGTGTTTCAATCACTAACGCGTCTCAAAAACTACAAATATTCATGTTTATGATTACTTCGAAGTGATAAAGTGAACTTATGGTGGGTAATAACATTACGTTTATCGTGAATGACTGATTTCACTGAGTAAGAAGCTTTAGAAATCTCACGACACCCTTATGTTTCTACTTATACAATGAAACATCATCAAACATGAGGATCATTGCTTGTTTGAATTCTGCGTTTTATAATATGTACACAAATGTTAAATAACAGATGACTACCAGGAAATCTTTATTCGTACTGGATTTCAAGCAGTGATAGTCTTGCAAAGCGACTCCTCGATGCAATCTTTACTTTTTACACCACCACATGCACCGCATGGTTCACCTTCGTTGTAGATATCAGTGTGAGCATCAATGTGCCTAAGTAGCAAAAAAAGCCAATCTATAACGAAGAAGAATAGCGTGATTTAGTACGATGACTTACGGTTCCCCATATTTGCAAGTAAATATTGTTTTGGGTTCTGAATCATCATTTCCATTGTCACATACGAAATATGCACACCCGAGCCAATGCATTGGCCCATTTGCAACCTAAAACTGAGAAAAGAACTAAAAAAAAACTCAAACAGACTGCTGAGCAATCGATTTCGCTTATGCACATAATAGATTGAGGATGGATGGACAGACTCTTTACATCAATGCTTTAGAGTTTGTGGTAGTCGTATTTACGTACGATACATCCAGCACAGTCTGCTGGTACTTGTTTCGAGCAATTCAAGAAAAAAAAATATAATAATCAACCTGAAGAAATGGGATCTCTTTATTGTCATGTTTTGATGGTTTTAGGCCATGGGTGCTGCTGTATATCTCACCTGTCTCCATCCACGTTTGCACAACCTAAAAGTGTATTGTAATGACAAACCTATAGTCTTATACACTAAGTTCCAATATTTATTCATCATTTAATTTTTTTTCTTCGAAAGAAAAGCAAATGCTTCAAGCTTTTGCGAGGTTGGTATGGCATGCCCAGTGGCTAACATGCGTTTCGGCGTTCTCGTTCACCTTATCAAGGCCATATACACTATATACACTATGGCTCACCGCTTCACGGTGACTGCACATACATCAATTTAAACAAAGTGTAAGTAATGCTAGACGATGCGGTCTAGGGGGCGCCATGGCCGAGTGGTTGTAGTGCTCGTCGCTGTGTGCGTGGAGCCAGGTTCCACCCCCTCCCGCAGCCTCTCTCCGGCAGTCAACAACAGTGCCCTGTGGAACGCCACAGCAAGCTATCGTCGAGATTGCAAGAAGACTCAGTCAAGCAGCCATGCTTGATTGAAACAAAAAATCGAAGTAAGACTTCAAGTCTACTCACTCTTCCATAATTGATGATTGTTCTGCCGCCAATGTGACGACCTCTTGTTACGGTATGGTTGTTACTGCCAACAAAATCAAAACTAGATTTAGGAAGACTTGCGTATTCGCAATTAGTCTTGGCAATCGTCAGAGCATCTTCCTCTAAGGTGCAGTTGTATTTCTGTAAAATCAACATTAACCTTAACTTTTCCATATAAAAATGATTATTTATGGTAGAGAAACTTCTCGTCACCATATAGCGCATATCTTGCGCCTTCGGGTACCGACGGGAATCTTCACCTTTCGCCAGATCGCGTCTAAATATGGCCTTTATGTTCGAAAACATATGTGGTGATGCCAGTGCAGCAGTCAGATATCGATAGTTGATGAAAACTCTCAAAGATTAATAAATCGTATGAGCAACGGACCTCCACTCGTTGTGACGTTTCGTGACAGTCCTTCTGTCGTCCTCTGTCATTTTTGACCCTTTTACACTACATTCGAAATCTTGAACAGTAAAGAAAATCTTTTTATTAGTATTGGAAACCTATACTGATTCCACATAAGCAGTAAATTGTGATAAACAATTAGAGAAAATGATTATAAACGACCTCTTGAATTTTCTTCGGAGATAGTGACATGGAGTACCTAAATAGATCTGATACAATTATTTAACATCGCTGTCAAATTTTGCTGATGTCTTTAAAAATTCTTTAAGAGAATGACTTTTCGACATGTAGAGAGTATTTCCTTGTTAAGAAAAATTGGAGTTCAAAACGTTGCTAGCGGATAAAGATTTTTCTCAATTGCGTTCAGAGTACGATTGCATAATTTGTATGAAGATTATGTTATTTTCAAGTTTGTCTGGAATTAACCCTCAAAAAAAAAAAACGAACGCAATGCAAAACTCAAAGGTTTTATGAGTTTTTGGGATATAAACAAATTAAAGACACTTATATTAACATACTTATGTGATAATGATTAACAATTTTCTGTTCAACTGCTTTCTATTTGTAACAGAACCATCACTGAAATTATGGAGCAGGTACTACGTCATACAGAAATTAAGAGTCTTTTATGGGAGGATAAAGAAAACCGGCAACTGGTTGGCAACGATCTGAGGATGGTTTTGATGGTTCTAACATCAGCTAATTAGAAAAAATCTTAATTGAAATATGTTGGCTCTGACTCATAAGCGGCCTTAATTTTTGTGCGTGAGTCTAATACGTTGTAATACGGCGAATTTTTTGAAAATGATTAAACATACTGTAACAAGAATGAGAAGAGCGATGAGGCTGTACATCTTCATCGAATGATTACTCACCCGAGTCGATCACTTTTATACGAATCAAACTGAGTTTTTTTCGGTGTTCAGAAGTTGTTATGAAAATTATTGGCTGCTTTTTATTGATAGGGTGGACTGTATTAACCAATATCCGCGTTTAGGCCCGCCTTGTACTCCTCTGTGGCAGTGGTGATTTTTTTCTTTGAAATGTTGGGAAAGCATGACAAATCCAATTCATATTGCTATCGGAATAACAATCCCGTAGACATTTTGTCTTACTTTTAGGTATATCGATAAGAATTTACCCACAAATACTTTTGGTGAAACTGAAACAATGAAAATCAAGCAGCGAGAAGACAAGAGATTCCAAAACTGGCGGTAGCCTGTTAATCTTAAATGTTATTCTTATGTTAAGCTTGGTAATTTAACAACATCAACTGCATATTTATGAGAGCGTCTAATGATTTGATCCACAAAGACAGTTTAGAAGTGCATAAATTTCACGATTATCCTCTATATAAATGGGATATGATCATTCTTGTTTTATACAGACGAGTTGAAGATATCAATTTTCTGGCGAACTCTTTTCTCTTTCAAATATGGGCCATATTATTGCCACATGTGAGCTTCCAAGTGTCATTCCTTATTCAAATAACTGTACCCTTGAGCGAACACGATGTGAATGTGCTTCAAATAACAGCGATATGATTCGTTTTGAAGAATCAAAACTGACTACCTTATTACTTCCCTATATCGACATTGTTCTTTCGAAAGCAACGTTGGAACATACTATACAGTCATTGAAAATGTTTTTGTCGTATTATTCTAAGTTTGATTGTATCACCCGAAGCAAAAATTCGGCAGACACATGTTTCTTGGCGGCTTTGCCATCATCACTGTTATTTTCTTCACCACTGGCCCCCTATAAAACAGAACAAGTGAAGAACAATAATAAACTGTAGTCAAAGAATTATCACTGACTTATTGTTCTGCAGTTGATATCTTGCGGCTGGTATAAGCAATATAATATCTTCCTATATCGATTGTTCTGTACAAACCTTCTTGAATTATTCGTATATAATCAATAAAATGAAATGACACTGATGATGGTGAAGTCACCGAAACACAGTACAACCAAACTGCGAAAAAAGACGTTTGAAAACAATCTCAATAACTACTTTGTTGTTTCATACTATCAACACATCCAAACGGATATGCTGAAACTGTACAATGTATTCATCCCTAATCTCCGCATTTTGCACAAGTACGCCAGTACTTCATTTGCATATATGTTAAACGAATAACGGTCGTTATTGCAATGACTATCTACTGTACAACAGATAATAGAGTTGATGTCAATCAATATCGAGGCGAATTTTCAATAAATGTCTGACATAGAACTTTTTTACACGGAGCTTTTTCGCCCTGTTGTCCTTTCACTGCCCTTCCATTGTAAGAGATTTTCATTTGACTAGTTCTATTCGACAATTGCTTGAACGTGTTAATGGGTAACTTCCGTGTATCAATCAATGCGTACATTTAGTGTAATGCTTACATACATCGCTTGCAACAGATACGATTCACCTATTAATTTCTTTCCTTACCACCTGCAATGATGTGTAGCCCTCCGTGACGGTGTGCATTCCGTGACTTTCGCATGTACTTGAATTTTATGCTCAATATAGCTTTCTTACTACCGTTTTAGTAATTATTTTTGAGTCATTACTTTGATACTATCTTTGGCACTCAAAAAGGCCTTCTTAGTGCCCCATGGCGAAGAAAAGAAAATTAAGTTTCAAATTCGGTGCGCTTTGTTTTACAACTCGAGCCTGTGAATATCTTTTCATCAGGGTTTCAGTAGTCTTTCATTAGCTTAGATATAAACAAATTTCTTTGCTTGATTTTTGAGAAGTTTTTCTAGGGCGCTGCCAGTGCAATGGAAGACTACGTATGTCGATAAATCGACCATCATTTGTATATACGAACGATATGAAATTAGCTCCAACCACTATATAGCTTCATATGTTAATAAATTAGTTTATAAAGAATATATACGATATAATATGACTATAGTCAAGGTTGGCTGATTTATGGCTGGAATTCACAACGTGTCAAGTGTAATCGTATAAACCATTAGCGGAAGATGCATGATTCCTGCTGCTTACACTCCTCGAGTCAACCTGACAGATTCATAATAGTATAGTCAATTAATGAACAGAAATCAGGGCATATTTTAAGCCCTCAAGATAATGACGGAAGCACAAGAAGAATGGAATCAGAATCAAGAGGAACCACATTCGAATCCATCAATCCCAGGCCGGCAGAAGAATTAATGATAGCCAACGCCGTCTCGGGAACAGTATATAGAGCATAAGAATAATGGAGACGGGTCGACACTGTCGCATTTCACTCGTCACTTTTTCGTCATGCCCCTTTCGTTCACTTTCTAGAGTAAGAGAATCATTTGAGCGACTTTCTTGGTCGACAAGTCGACTAACATTTTCAAATGAAAATTCTTCAGAACTCCACAATACAATCTGTGCTTAATTCTTTGCATATCATTGAATAATTAATATCCTAATTCTAGATATTCAAAAGAGTCAGGCAGTAAGTCATAGCAGCCGTTAGCTTCTTCGGATGGCGAATGGCTCCTTTTTAGGCTTGCAGATGGCGACCGAACTTTGTTTTATGCCCACTCCAGCAGTTTAAGCGCCTTAGATGCCTCGTCGAAGTTGCCAGCATCCGATACTATTGCTTGATCTCTTGCTTACACTTATCCGTCCGCCTTTACGTTGATAGAAATAGACCAAATTGATGCCAAGCTCTCATTATGCACTATGCTAGGTTAAACATCGTCAACATGGACCTACCCAACTAGATGTTATGAAACTATCCTCGCTTTTTATAAGGCCACTCTCCAAAGCGCTTGTGCTCCTCACTGTATTGTAATCTTTTAAGTAACACATTATAGTGGCCAATCAAAATTTCATTGATGTAACTATAACCGAAGGCATCGGCGCTAGGAGAATATCAAATAAAATTCAGTAATTTCAATACAATAGTAGAAAGAAAGTTTCTTTTACATTTCTGGTTCTTTGAACTCTTTTTTTTTTGCTTCAAAACGAAGGAAATTTGTAATAAAATATTGAAGGCAAGCCTTTGTGTATGATCAGTATTATTCTCCATTAGTGTAGCTCACACGAGGTTGGTGTAGACAAGAAAAAGGTTCTACGGAGGATACGATGACTAACATTGCTCAAAGAACAACTGCTGTGCACACTCGTTTCAAGTCATCGTGGCTCTGATGAAGGCGAATACTTTCAAAGTGTTAGCCGTAATATTGAATTTTCCGTGTAAGCTTCTTCAGTGAAAGACGAATTTTCAGCCATTTTGAGTGATGAGCGAAACCTCTCATTCAAACCGACTGCGTTACCGACTCTCGTGTGCTGCGTCAATGGTTTGGCTTAGCATGCTCATATGGACATTGAAACCAGTATGCTAACAAAAACTGTTTAGCACGATCCCTTAAAAGTGGTGAAGTAGATGTTTGATTCTTTTCTGACGTTCAAAATTCTGCGTATCGCCATTCATCACAGTGGATATGTACGCAGGGTGCGTAGAAAGTTCTGCCAATTTTTTAAAATTTTCTTAGATTTAGCATTGGTATAATATGTTTTTAATCAATAACAAAATTTTTTTCAAATTCTTTGTTCGATTTTGGTTCAGGATCTGTCTATTGATTTCTCTATTTCAGGTGTGCTCAAGTTATGGATTGTTGAAGTCAACGTATCGCAGTAGTTGAGTTGCACAAGACGAGAATGGGAAATCGCGACATTGATAGAACAGACCGCTTTTGAGCCAGCAAATATTTGCAGAGATGTAAAACGTTTCGGAGAGAATTGAATACCATCCTCAAAAAAGTCGTTTAACTACCTCGTTTATCCTGGTAAACTTGCAAATATCTGCTGCCAGTTCGATAAAATGTTGGAAGCAGCACAAGAAAGATCTAGTCTTAAAAGTGCCTTCAGAATTTGTGTGAATATAGTGCGTCGCTGTCAGCGTTAATGAACGAAGATGAAATCGCGAAAACTTCCCGCCACGATATGGAATTGATAACGGAAAATCCTAGACCAATCTTTTCCGTTCCACCATCCTCGTCTCAGACACCCTAATCCCCATTGGAAAAAAACCGCCTGGGATTTTGCCCCAAAAGCATTAATAGAAAGGAGACAGTAGTTAGCCGACCGCTCAGGGGCGATGCAGGCCGAGAATCCCGAGTAAATATATATATATATATATATATATATATATATATATATATATATATAAACGGGAACTGCTTTCCACTCTAAATATTCGGATAAATTAGGATATGGCTGAAGTATAAATTGGTACCAAAGATCAATAAGCAAAATGTCCTAGTCTATCAACTTTCTCCCATCATCTAGCAAGGATATACTAGTCCACTAACTTTTCGTTCACCCGTTATTTATGAAAGAAACATAGAAAACGTGCAGAACGGCTAAAAATGTGTGCGCAAGGCGAAACATCAGCCTCTTGGATTAATTTAAATGAGAGTCATGCCTCAAAACAATACTCACACTCAGAGAATCCTTTTAGGCTGCTCTTTATATTAAACGAAGTTAGTAGCGCTATCAAGGGCTGCCTGAAGTGATGTGCTTTTGAAAGTTCTGGGACGCCCATAAAACCCTCATATTTCACCCCGCGCCGGCATCTAGTCCGCGATCGCCTCTACGACAGAGTGCTTAACTCGGACAGTTGTAAAATCCACTCTAACAGAAGAGAAAGGTATTGTTTGAGTTCAAGCACAATGCACTTGATCATGTAAAACGAGGGTGAGGATGAATATATTGGTGATACTGTAAATCACTCTGTGTCCGCACAGAAGAGCATTTGAATGGTGAATTCACAATTAAGAAAGTACACCTCTGGATACCCATAACGCACAACACAGCGGTGATAATCTTAGAGTGACTGTCACGATTCTGATGCAGCAGTCAAAAAGACCAGCATGC
Organism: Parelaphostrongylus tenuis; assembly: GCA_019055375.1. Lineage (NCBI taxonomy): Eukaryota > Metazoa > Nematoda > Chromadorea > Rhabditida > Metastrongylidae > Parelaphostrongylus > Parelaphostrongylus tenuis. Next base: position 34,720 of record JAHQIW010002749.1, read on the forward strand.
AAAACTTTTGAAGCACTTGAATGAAAGTTAAAATTTCAAATATAAACAGGAAGAACAAATGAGTCACTGTCATTAGAGACATGGCACCTTTTCTCCGTCCGATCTCTTGACCCTGGCCTGGGCGGCATTTTAAGACACTGATTCACTGAATCATTCAAATCGTTTGATACAACATATATCCAGGCTCCGAAGAAGGCGAAGTCTCCGAGACGTCAGCTGTGTGACTGCTTTTACAATTATTTACCTCTCGTCGACTCAACAAAAAAGATTTGTAAGATTTACATTTAGTAATTACTAATGCTGGAGTTCTAGACTTTCGAACCTTAGCTCTCGTTCTGAATTTGAAAGAAAACCGAGTTATGCTAGTGCTGTGTGAAGGAGGTGACTTGCAGATGTCTTTATTAACTAGAGCTCAGGTTTCAAAAAACTGTGATGTTGCACAGAACATCATCAACGCCACGACCGGTATAGTTACATGTAGCGCATGGTTGGCTGTTGGTGTAGATTGGAGCGGCAACATTGACATGACTGAAGTTAAGTGAGAATCAGATCTGTAAGTTCATTGAAACTGAACTGCTTACGGGCTACCATATTGGCAAATAAATGACACGAAAGGTGAGTGGGAATCTAGCTAATGTTAAATGCACATCTGAGTTTTGTCGTTGCAGCATATGCCGACTGAATAATGTCTTGAGATGTGCAAATAAATGCTCACACTTTCATTTTCTGTGCACTGGAGGAAATTGTCACTGTAGCTTGAGTATTGGTAGTCAACCATGGGAACATAATCCCAGTCGTTTTGATTGAATTTCCACAAATCTTGGAAAAATAAATGGAGAAATGGGATTTCCCGTTTGTCGTTGTGCGTTGAAGTAAGATGAACAAGAGGAATGCCATTCATTGATGTGCTCCACCATACCTTCAATAACTTAAAGGTACAATAATAGTAAGTTTTTTTTTCAAATTCTTTGAGTCATAGCATTTACTCATTCTTTCCTTTCATTGGAGAAATGTGCAAGGTTCGCAAGGGTCCAGATGAAAATGGTGAAAGAGTTTTGCGCTGCTTAAAATTCAATATTCTGCAACGTTTTTGCATCACTCTTTCCTATTCTTTTGACAGGTAAGCTGAAAAAAAAATTTCAGGAGTCCGGTATACCCAAGTCAAATTCAAGCTCACATCAGAAATTCTGGGCATCACAGTAAGAAATGAGAAATAGAAGTCGATTTCTTCATCACTATATTCTTCATAATCACTGAGATCTATAGGAATACTGGCATTGCTGTCGACGAAATCGAAATTGGGATCATTTTTTCTGAGACTCATCTTGGAGATGTTGAGAGCAATTTTTTCTAGTTTACAGTCGTAAGTCTAAAGAAAAAATGTGAAAAACAACTTGCTTAGTTAATGACAATGGACTTGAGTCTTTTTAACAATAACTTTCGTGTATACCTGAGAGAATTGAGTGGTGAGCAAAAATACCGTTTGCACGAAACATCATAATACTGCAAATTTGCAGTTGAAATACTAGAAATTGTGAATAATTTTTCCACCTAAATACTCATGTTGTTGGTTGTGAGAAAAGTAGTATTTTCGATATTACTAATCTCCACAGTTCCATTTGCAAGGTCCATTCTGAATAGGGTCATTTTATAATCGTAACAATCGTTTACACGCATATCCGGTACCAGAGCAGACCTCAAAGCATTGTGCCCATGCATCATTCTCGTACTCACTAGAGATCTGAGGTTCGATTTCGCAACGCAATGACTATCTGAAAAACAAGGAATGTACAACACAGAATGATCGCTTTGAAAGTCTTAGTTGGCCATTTTAATGGATTGGAAGCCTGTCTTGCATATTTTGTGAGTGGGTGACCTGAAAATCCTGAGAAGATTTCATTGAGTCTCCTCAAATCAATGCCGAAACGGGGTCATTGATCGGTATATTTAATAACGTACCAAAGCTTTAATAAGAACAGCGCTGAAGGTGACCATCCTCCCTAAATGTTAGAGGATTTGGTAATCGCTTTATTGGCTATTACACAAATGACAAGCCTTTTTTATGTTGTTTTAATTTCGTATTGCCACTGGGCCTTTTTTGCACAAATGGTGTGATCATAAATATTCATATGCGCTATCACATCCGCTTTTACATTGTTATGTTACTAAACTTTTTTGCCATATTGTAAAGCACAGAAACGTTGAATAATCTCGAAATTTCAAAGAAGAACTCAGACAGCATCACAAAATACCAGTAATATCTATGAGAGGAATAGTAGGTCATTGCATTTAAGGATAAATTTGCTGACCAGATTTGATAAATGCAGTAAATTACTATTACAGCTGCTAGGACTATGAAATAAATTACAGAACATTTGTCAGAAAATCACGTCTATACATCTTCTTTTTTAAAAGTTCTAAACATTAAAGCAAGAATCGAAAGCAACTTCGTCTTACATTGGTCATTTGATCGAAAGCCAAAAGTTGAATACATTCAATGAGATAATGAGCAATATTTGTTAACGTGCGGAACTGACACTGTGTTAGAAAACTGACTTCGTCTATTACGGCTTTGCTTTTTTTAGACACATCTCTTGCTCAACATTTCAAATTTCGGTAATCCTTGCGACGACCACCCACTCAATTATGGAGCATTGTATCACTCGTGAACACTAACGTGACCGCGACATGATCGCTTAACTAATTGAACAAAAAAACTCAATATCAGCACAATAGAGAGCCGAAAATAAGAGCAGATATTGAAATTTGTCACCCCGCCACCTATTTTAGAAAAAGTTGAATGAAATTGCGAAATCAAAACAACATTTGGAAATGCCTACGTGATCTCGTCCACGCAAACACCGTCTTTATTTTCAATCCTGTTTCTGTGCTCTAAAGAATAATCTGGACATCTACACATTGAGAGAAAGCCAAGGAACGCCAACGAATTTCAAAAAAAGTACCAGCCCACAAACTCTTGGAAATTTCGTAGTAGTTTGTCACCCTTCGTAACGTAGACATTTAGTTTCAAAGAGGCCAGAAAATGGCTGCAGCTCTCTGATTTACTACTGCGGGCTTCTGCTGACCCTTCTTGAAAAAACGACGTCGATTTTGGCGATTAGGGAGTGATTCGACCATGATTACCTTCTCATCCATACATAAAACTTTGTGTAACGAGCAACAGTTATCTAACGAATTATCTGCCTAACCTTTGAGAGTCTCCTTTCTCTTATCTTTTAGTCCAGAAAGTGAACACGAGCGATTTTGAGTCTGCACAGCTTCAGCTTATTCTTGACAATGTGTCAAAAGTTTTACTCGCTAATCCCAAGCTTCCCGAGCCATTTTGCTTATCGAATTCTTTGGATTTTATCGAACTGGCAGAAGATATTTGCAAGTTTACCAGGATAAACGAGGTAATTAAACGACTTTTTTGAGGATGGTATTCAATTCTCTCCGAAACGTTTTACATCTCTGCAAATAATTGCTGGCTCAAAAGCGGTCTGTTCTATCAATGTCGCGATTTCCCATTCTCGTCTTGTGCAACTCAACTACTGCGATACGTTGACTTCAACAATCCATAACTTGAGCACACCTGAGAACAGAGAAATCAATAGACAGATCCTGAATGAAAATCGAACAAAGAATTCGAAAAAAATTTTGTTATTGATTGAAAACTTATTATACCAATGCTAAATCTAAGAAAATAAAAAAACGGCAGAACTTTCTACGCACCCTACGTACATATCCACCGTGATGAATGGCGATATGCAAAACGTTGAACGTCAGAAAGGAATCAAACTTCTACTTCACCACTTTTGAGGGGTCGTGCGAATCAGTTTCTGTTGGCACACGGCTTCAATGTCCATATGAGCATGCTAAGCCAAACCACTGACGGTTGGTTGCTGATTGATCGATGCCCTACATCGCAGAAGGAGTAATAACAGCACACGAGGGTCGGTAACGCAGCCGGGTTGAACGAGAAGTTTCGCTCACCACTCAAAATGGCTAAAATTTGTCTTTGACTGAAGAAGCTTACACGGAAAATTCAATATTACGGCTAACACTTTGAAAGTATTCGCCTTCATCAGAGCCACGATGACTTGAAACGAGTGTGCACAGCAGTTGTTCTTTGAGCAATGTTGGTCATCGTATCCTCCGTAGAACCGTTTTCTTGTTTAGACAACCTCGTGTGAGCGACACTAATGGGGACTAATATTGATCATACACAAAGGCTTGCCTTCAATATTTTATTAGAAATTTCTTTCGTTTTGAAGCAGAAAAATAGTTTAAAGAACCAGAAATGTAAAAGAGACTTTCTTTCTACTATTGTATTGGAATTTTGACTTTTGTTTGATATTCTCCTAGCGCCGATGCCTTCGGTTATAGTTGTATCAATGAAACTTTAATTGGCCACTATACTGTGTTGCTTAAGAGATTACAATACAGTGACGAGTACAAGCGCTTTGGAGAGTGGCCTTATAAAAAGCGAGGATAGTTTTATAACATCCAGTTGGGTAGGACCATGTTGACGATGTTTAACCTAGATAGTGCATAAGAAATGAATTTGTGTGACAGTAGAGACTTACTATGAGCGCTTAGCATCAATTTGGTCTATTCCTATCAACGTAAAGGTGGACGGATAAGTGTAAACAAGAGTTCAAGCAATAGGATCGGATGCTGGCTACTTCGACGAGGCATCTTAGGCACTTAATCTGCTGGAGTGGGCATAAAACAAAGTTTGGTCGCCATCTGCAAGCCTAAAAAGGAGCCATTCGCCATCCGAAGAAACTAACGGCTGCTATGACTTACTTCCTGACTCTTTTGGTTATCTAGAATTAGGATATTAACTATTCAATGATATGCAAAGAATTAGGCACAGATCGTATCGTGGAGTTCTGAAGAATTTTCATTTGAAGATGTTAGTCGACTTGTCGACCAAGAAAATCGCTCAAATGATTCTCTTACTCTAGAAATTGAACGAAAGCGGGCATCACGAAAAAGTGACGACTGAAATGCGACAGTGTCGACCCGTCTCCATTATTCTTATGCTCTATATACTGTTCCCGAGAAGGCGTTGGCTATCATTAATTCTTCTGCTGGTCTGGGATTGATGGATTCGAATGTGGTTCCTCTTGATTTTGATTCCATTCTTTTATGCTACCGCCATTATCTTGACAAGAGGACTTAAAATATGCCCTGATTTCTGTTCATTAATTGACTATACTATTATGAATCTGTCAGGTTGACTCTAGGAGTGTAATCAGCAGGAATCATGCATCTTCCGCTAATGGTCTATACGATTACACTTGACACGTTGTGAATTCCAGGTCATAAATCAGCCAAGCTTGCTATAGTCATATTATATCGTATATATTCTTAATAAACTAATTTATTAACTTATGAAGCTATATAGTGGTTGGAGCTAATTTCATATCGTTCGTATATAAAATGATGGTCGATTTATCGACATACGTAGTCTTCCATTGCTCTGACAGCGCCCTAGAAAAACTTCTCAAAAATCAAGCAAAGAAATTGTTGATATCTAAGCTAATGAAAGACCACTGAAACTCCGATGAAAGGATATTCACAGGCTCGAATTGTAAAACAAAGCGCACCGAATTTGAAACTTAATTTTCTTTTTTTCTCCATGAGGCACTAAGAAGGCCTTTCTGAGTGCCAAAGCAGTATTAAAGTAATCACCTTTTGAGTGACTTCACCATCATCAGTGTCATTTCATTTTATTGATTATATACGAATAATTCAAGAAGGTTTGTACAGAACAATCGATATAGGAAGATATTATATTGCTTATACCAGCCGCAAGATATCAACTGCAGAACAATAAGTCAGTGATAATTCTATTGACTACAATTTATTATTGTACTTCACTTGTTCTGTTTTATAGGGGGCCAGTGGTGAAGAAAATAACAGTGATGATGGCAAAGCCGCCAAGAAACATGTGTCTGCCGAATTTTTGCTTCGGGTGATACAATCAAACTTAGAATAATACGACAAAAACATTTTCAATGACTGTATAGTATGTTCCAACGTTGCTTTCGAAAGAACAATGTCGATATAGGGAAGTAATAAGGTAGTCAGTTTTGATTCTTCAAAACGAATCATATCGCTGTTATTTGAAGCACATTCACATCGTGTTCGCTCAAGGGTACAGTTATTTGAGTAAGGAATGACACTTGGAAGCTCACATGTGGCAATAATATGGCCCATATTTGAAAGAGAAAAGAGTTCGCCAGAAAATTGATATCTTCAACTCGTCTGTATAAAACAAGAATGATCATATCCCATTTATATAGAGGATAATCGTGAAATTTATGCACTTCTAAACTGTCTTTGTGGATCAAATCATTAGACGCTCTCATAAATATGCAGTTGATGTTGTTAAATTACCAAGCTTAACATAAGAATAACATTTAAGATTAACAGGCTACCGCCAGTTTTGGAATCTCTTGTCTTCTCGCTGCTTGATTTTCATTGTTTCAGTTTCACCAAAAGTATTTGTGGGTAAATTCTTATCGATATACCTAAAAGTAAGACAAAATGTCTACGGGATTGTTATTCCGATAGCAATATGAATTGGATTTGTCATGCTTTCCCAACATTTCAAAGAAAAAAATCACCACTGCCACAGAGGAGTACAAGGCGGGCCTAAACGCGGATATTGGTTAATACAGTCCACCCTATCAATAAAAAGCAGCCAATAATTTTCATAACAACTTCTGAACACCGAAAAAAACTCAGTTTGATTCGTATAAAAGTGATCGACTCGGGTGAGTAATCATTCGATGAAGATGTACAGCCTCATCGCTCTTCTCATTCTTGTTACAGTATGTTTAATCATTTTCAAAAAATTCGCCGTATTACAACGTATTAGACTCACGCACAAAAATTAAGGCCGCTTATGAGTCAGAGCCAACATATTTCAATTAAGATTTTTTCTAATTAGCTGATGTTAGAACCATCAAAACCATCCTCAGATCGTTGCCAACCAGTTGCCGGTTTTCTTTATCCTCCCATAAAAGACTCTTAATTTCTGTATGACGTAGTACCTGCTCCATAATTTCAGTGATGGTTCTGTTACAAATAGAAAGCAGTTGAACAGAAAATTGTTAATCATTATCACATAAGTATGTTAATATAAGTGTCTTTAATTTGTTTATATCCCAAAAACTCATAAAACCTTTGAGTTTTGCATTGCGTTCGTTTTTTTTTTTTGAGGGTTAATTCCAGACAAACTTGAAAATAACATAATCTTCATACAAATTATGCAATCGTACTCTGAACGCAATTGAGAAAAATCTTTATCCGCTAGCAACGTTTTGAACTCCAATTTTTCTTAACAAGGAAATACTCTCTACATGTCGAAAAGTCATTCTCTTAAAGAATTTTTAAAGACATCAGCAAAATTTGACAGCGATGTTAAATAATTGTATCAGATCTATTTAGGTACTCCATGTCACTATCTCCGAAGAAAATTCAAGAGGTCGTTTATAATCATTTTCTCTAATTGTTTATCACAATTTACTGCTTATGTGGAATCAGTATAGGTTTCCAATACTAATAAAAAGATTTTCTTTACTGTTCAAGATTTCGAATGTAGTGTAAAAGGGTCAAAAATGACAGAGGACGACAGAAGGACTGTCACGAAACGTCACAACGAGTGGAGGTCCGTTGCTCATACGATTTATTAATCTTTGAGAGTTTTCATCAACTATCGATATCTGACTGCTGCACTAGCATCACCACATATGTTTTCGAACATAAAGGCCATATTTAGACGCGATCTGGCGAAAGGTGAAGATTCCCGTCGGTACCCGAAGGCGCAAGATATGCGCTATATGGTGACGAAAAGTTTCTCTACCATAAATAATCATTTTTATATGGAAAAGTTAAGGTTAATGTTGATTTTACAGAAATACAACTGCACCTTAGAGGAAGATGCTCTGACGATTGCCAAGACTAATTGCGAATACGCAAGTCTTCCTAAGTCTAGTTTTGATTTTGTTGGCAGTAACAACCATACCGTAACAAGAGGTCGTCACATTGGCGGCAGAACAATCATCAATTATGGAAGAGTGAGTAGACTTGAAGTCTTACTTCGATTTTTTGTTTCAATCAAGCATGGCTGCTTGACTGAGTCTTCTTGCAATCTCGACGATAGCTTGCTGTGGCGTTCCACAGGGCACTGTTGTTGACTGCCGGAGAGAGGCTGGGGGAGGGGGTGGAACCTGGCTCCACGCACACAGCGACGAGCACTACAACCACTCGGCCATGGCGCCCCCTAGACCGCATCGTCTAGCATTACTTACACTTTGTCTAAATTGATGTATGTGCAGTCACCGTGAAGCGGTGAGCCATAGTGTATATAGTGTATATGGCCTTGATAAGGTGAACGAGAACGCCGAAACGCATGTTAGCCACTGGGCATGCCATACCAACCTCGCAAAAGCTTGAAGCATTTGCTTTTCTTTCGAAGAAAAAAAATTAAATGATGAATAAATATTGGAACTTAGTGTATAAGACTATAGGTTTGTCATTACAATACACTTTTAGGTTGTGCAAACGTGGATGGAGACAGGTGAGATATACAGCAGCACCCATGGCCTAAAACCATCAAAACATGACAATAAAGAGATCCCATTTCTTCAGGTTGATTATTATATTTTTTTTTCTTGAATTGCTCGAAACAAGTACCAGCAGACTGTGCTGGATGTATCGTACGTAAATACGACTACCACAAACTCTAAAGCATTGATGTAAAGAGTCTGTCCATCCATCCTCAATCTATTATGTGCATAAGCGAAATCGATTGCTCAGCAGTCTGTTTGAGTTTTTTTTTAGTTCTTTTCTCAGTTTTAGGTTGCAAATGGGCCAATGCATTGGCTCGGGTGTGCATATTTCGTATGTGACAATGGAAATGATGATTCAGAACCCAAAACAATATTTACTTGCAAATATGGGGAACCGTAAGTCATCGTACTAAATCACGCTATTCTTCTTCGTTATAGATTGGCTTTTTTTGCTACTTAGGCACATTGATGCTCACACTGATATCTACAACGAAGGTGAACCATGCGGTGCATGTGGTGGTGTAAAAAGTAAAGATTGCATCGAGGAGTCGCTTTGCAAGACTATCACTGCTTGAAATCCAGTACGAATAAAGATTTCCTGGTAGTCATCTGTTATTTAACATTTGTGTACATATTATAAAACGCAGAATTCAAACAAGCAATGATCCTCATGTTTGATGATGTTTCATTGTATAAGTAGAAACATAAGGGTGTCGTGAGATTTCTAAAGCTTCTTACTCAGTGAAATCAGTCATTCACGATAAACGTAATGTTATTACCCACCATAAGTTCACTTTATCACTTCGAAGTAATCATAAACATGAATATTTGTAGTTTTTGAGACGCGTTAGTGATTGAAACACTAGGCTGGTCAACAATATAGATGGCAAATGATAAAAGCAAAATCTTCCCAGGCGTCAGTGTTGTGAAGAAAATGTATTGAAATATAGTCGTCCTTGCTATTCTGGAAAATGAGCAAGTTGCACATATCATAAAAACCATTAGCCAAATAACATATTCATTATTTCATTACTTCCCTCTCAACCGCTTACATACATAAGGGTGCATGTAAAAAATATGTTCGTTCCGAACAGTAACTAGTATGTGTACAGGAAGGAGTAGAAGCTAGAAAACGTAATTTATCTTGGTAGTTAGTCATTTCCTTTGGTAACGAAAATGTGACTGCTCGGTATAGGTGCAGAAAAAATAATGCCCTCCAAAACGAAAATTCCAGCTGACCTAAGGTTCCATTTATCGTGTCAGTCTTCTTGAGGTAGATAAGTTTTGCTGTTAAACGTTGCTTCAAAAGAGGCCTGGAGAAATTGATAAGAGCAGAGGTTGAGATATCTCCGAAAACTTGCTAATTCGCAATCGCTAGAATGACCGTCTATATAAAACGTAAGTATGCACAATATGCTATAACGGTGATGGTCGCATGAATACGGGTGCAGTATACTCAATCCCTTATAAACCATGTGACGACAAGTACATCGGCAGAAGGGAAAAGCAATTTTGCGTTCAAAGAAGCGAGAACTTTGAAGGGAAGATTAATTTTAACCCTTTCAAGGCCACCAATTGTAATCGCAACGCGCAGAGCAAATAGCAGCCGATGCGTGATTTTTGTCATTAACTTAGGATTTTTACAGCGTTTTGAATGAGAATCTAGGGTATCTTGTAGAATTACGATACATTATGAATTATTCTACACACTCGTATGCTTTTGGTGCAGGTATAATATTTATATTTGATTAGAAAGCTCTCTTTCACTACACAATCACATCGATGCTTACTTGCTTGGACAGTCTGTCGTCATGAATTGTGCGGACCCCAGCACATCTTCCACTCGTCTCGTCTTCTCGCGATCATCGTCCATGGCGGTGGTTTCATTCGAGCATGGCCACTGGAGCGAGTTTCATACCGTGATCTGTAGAATATCGGCACGTACGAATACAGCTGATGCGAATACAGATATGTATACAGCTGTTTAATACTTCTATTGAATACGTCCGCCCAACGTTTACATGCTGCTGGCATTAAATCATTTGTAACAGCTTATACAAAGAACATAGTGATATAAATGTACCAGTTTTGATACACTTTATTAGATACCATACTTAAAAGTTACAATAATGATTCGAAACCGGAAAACAATGATTATCTTGGCAAAAAGAGATGTTGCACAATGCATGCGATGCCAGGTCATCGATAAAACCTCATCGACAATAAAACGTAAAAAAGCACTTTTGCAACCAAGCGTTCTTCGGTGAAGAAAGCTTCTTCTCTAGACTTTAGTTGTCATTCGATAGCCTGGATTTCGATGACCACGAATCCTTAGATGGTTTTTGAAAAAATTCAGTGCATTGTAACAGCGAAAACAAAGTTGTGTTTCAAATTCGGTTTTCCTTGTTAGCACGGTTATGGGCTGCAAATAGCTTTGCATTCAAAGTTCGGAAGCCGTTTGATAACATTAATTAATGGCAAGTCTAAAACTAACTTCTTGTTGCAAAGAATTTTACAGGATGTTGTGAGGACAAAAAAATTACGTCTCGCTCTTAGAGTATATATATGTATATCACCTGCACCACCTGTCGTCCCGTTGATCGTCGAGTGACTCGAGCGAGTACCAGCAACACTTCCATTTTCCCTATTGCGTGCATAAGTAGCCCAGTCGGTCTTCCTCTCTCTAGGGATTCGTTGAGCATCATATCTTATTTCTATAGTTTTCTGAAGTAATCGGACCAACGGGTCGGTGGTCTTCCTGCAGAGCGCTTGATGTCCCGAGGACTCCAGTCGGTAACGGCTTTCGTTCGTCGGTCGTCGTTGAAGCGCATCACGTGTCCGACCCACCTTATTTTCGATATCCTGGCGTGTAGAACGGCGTCTCTGGTTTTCGATCTTTGACGTAAGTCGGAACTTCGAATCCTTTCTCTCATTTGCGTGATAGCGGATACTCCTAGCATCGACCTTTAGACTGCGCTTCAATAACGCCAAGTGATCTTTCATCCTGCTTACGTAGCGGGTTTCTGCTGCACACGTTAGGGCAGGGTTAATTGTCAAGTCGAAAAGGTGGGCACGGAGTCGGATGTTCAGTCCTTTTCACTACATTTTCTATGCTCTTAAAGTTCCCAAGCCG
>JAHQIW010002750.1:0-55844 GCA_019055375.1 Parelaphostrongylus tenuis
GCCTAGATAGACGTGAATGGAGTATTCGGAGATTGTCGTTCTGTTGAGCGTGAATGGGGCATCTATCGTTAGATTTAGTTGAGGACCTATCTTTCCACAGGCGTTATTGAAATCGGTCAACATCCGCTTGGCTGATGTTTGATGTTATGAGAAGGATATTGTCAGCGAAGCGAAGATGGTTTGTCAATATTGCATATATATATATATATATATATATATATAAAATTCATATGAGCATGTAGAAGTGATTGTGTTGAATTAGATTACAAAGATTCATTGGAACATTTTCTTCCGACAGAATAAATGTTTCTAAATAAATAACGGAAATCGCCCACACTCTGATGGAGCTGCGCGCAGAGATTTCACCCAAAAGGTTCCGCTTTTTGCCATTTAACTAAAATTTTGTCCATCTCGGGAAATTTTTAAGTTTGATCATAGTTGGCGTGCAAGCAAAAAGCATAAATACGGTATGAAACTGCTCACTCTGTGCAGTTCAGGAATATACCAGTAGAACACGCTCCCATACCTTATGTACAGGCACAACTCCCGTGCGCGTCTGCATGAATCTCAAATAGTATTGTCGGATCCAATGGATGACTTATTAAATGAAGGCTAACACCTCTATACCGCTAGTGAGTATACTAGTGTTGAACTTACCGAGAATTTTTTGCACAAAAAAAGCACTTGTTCGGGACGTGCAAAACGAATAGGAGAGTATCACCTAATGAATTTATGCAAAACCGACTGGAGAAGGGCACGCAATGGCCGCACAGAATGAGAAAACCGTAATGTTGCTCAGACGAAATGGCAAGAGAGATGTTGTGATATTTCCCATAGCGCACGATCCTACCATTGACCCAACAACGGGGATATTGGAGTTTGTGCATAGGCACAAATACTTTCTCCGAAATTTTTTCGTTTTTTCAACAATGTTGTGGAAATATTCTCGAAAACACCTACTTAACAATGAGAACTTCAATGAAGACATTGAAAATTTTGTAGTAGGTGGTTTAAACAACTTTGGTAGAGTCCGTATTCATCAATAAATAAGATGCAGCGATGAATAGTGTTCAAGCCAGGATAATAATGGACAATACAGAAAGTTGATACCGACGATATAATAGATCAAATCCTTCTTTACAACTCTAGAAGAGCCCTATTCACTGAAATCCTGTAATAAAATAAGTTGCTCTGCTATCGACCGCTTTTTTTCAGACCGTCTCAAAAGGAAATAGTATGATAAAAATATGACTTGTTTTGAGCCGATAGGTCTAGTGCTATATAGGCAGTAAAAAAATCACACCGAGTCGGATGATGGTATTAAGTGACTTTGTTATAACCGGCAGTCACGCTTGCGGCTCCTGTCAGACTCGGCTCTGTAAAAGAGCGGTCGATAGCAGAGGTATGATCTATTCTAAAAGCCGCAATCTCGACTGCCAGTTACCACAACATCAGGTAATACCATCATCTGACTTAGAGTGATTATTTTTTACTCGGCGTCGATTCCTTCAGAGGATTATTTATCCTCAAGGGATCGACGGATCCGAGGGTGGGTGCTACTGATGAGTCCCCATAGGACGAAATAAGCGCTTATATAGCATTAGACCTATCGGCTCAAAAGAAGTCATATCCTTATCAAAGAAGTTGCTCCAGGTTATCGATGCAATAACATCGCATTACAACGTCTGATAATTTTTAATAAACATATATTCTTTTGTAATTTTTTCACATTTCAAAAAACATTTAGTAAGAAATACAAAGAACATTTTATTCCTCCGTAATTTTTTTTACATGTTTCAACTATTTTTATTAACATCTTTTCTATCACGCCCGATCATTTACTAACGATTCAACTCTCTTTCGTGGTGATATAAACCTAAATTTTATTTTGAGACCACCACATGTCATTGTAACGTGCTGCGCACGCCCTGTTTACCACGGCATCCCACCTCTGGCCACGTGCTAAATCAACGCGGGACCGAAGGGATTAAACCCAGTACAAAGACATGGTTCAGTGTAGCATGGTGGAATACGCAGATTTCCACACAAAACCTGTGCGATATTCAGGCGAAAATGAGCATTGCAGCTTCGACGGTTTGGGCAATTGATTCGACGTGGTTTACTATTCGTTGGAGAGGACTATACTCAAGCATTGATTCAGTTGGACAGCAAGGTAACAGTGGTAATGAGCAACGACTCGCAGGTGAATCCACCACGGCTAAGTGCAGCATTAGTTCAGACATCAATTTCTCGATGAGTTCGCCAACGTAATGTTGTTCTGGTGGATTAGGCAACAGTTTTCACCTTGAATCTGCGTGATAAAATGAGAGCGGTATGTTAGACAGTGGTATCAACTTGAATTCTGCTGAACATAATTACAGTGATGGACTACTTGACGATTTACACGTGAGACCTATGCGACTGTGTAGCAGAAGAAACTAGAAATAATTTTACGTCAAGGCTTTAGTGCGATATAGCACGCTTTCATTACAACGAAAGCATTTGTATCGCGCTTGTTAATCATTCTTATTTCGAGTTTCTCAATTTCGCAACCCTTTCTAAAGTAAGACTGCGTATGGTCGTATGAAATATGCGTGAAATTCAAGAGCAATTTCGTTATAAAGCTAGACAAGTGGTGTGAAATAAGTATTAACGTGCACTAGGGAACACTATCAAAAACTCTTTTGCCTCTAGCGTTTTTCAGAGAGTAGTACCTATCTCAATATTACTAGTCAATACTAGTTTTCTCGTATGATGAAACTAATACCACAATGTTGATAATGAGCATTATTCGGCACGGCTCAACGTCTTCGTCTTTTTTATAGCTAAACATTCCAGCTTTGAAGAACTTTCAAGCGCTCTGAAAAGAAATAAATGTCTCAATTCATTTGCTCACATATACGTTCAGTATTACTGCCTTTAATTAACTGATTTTAAAAAACCCTCATTAGAGAAGTGCGATATGTTCCCCTTTTCAAAGTCTTATATTGCATGTGAGTGGTATTCGTACGTTTCGACAGTTTTGCCCGTTTCATCAGTATCACACGTCTCATTCAAAACCATACGTCGAAAAGGCTTGATAAAAAGTCTGTGGAATGTATCGAAGTTCTTCAATGAAGTTTATTTGAAAATCAATCAAATAAAGGAAATGTTCAAATAAAATAACAGTCACAGAATATCGACTGAAAACAAGATGGTGTAACACGCGATGTTTCGCTTGAAAAGCGCTGTAGCATGTTCCCCTTTTGTTACTCTTAGCACATTGCGTGTGATATTGGGCACGTATATCACTATCATGAGATATCTAACCTCGAAAAAGAGTTCAAAGCGATATGTGCTTATTCAATCAGCCTACGTGAGGTTGGCAACTGTAGGCTATGATAGCAGTACATTGAAGAAGAAGTATGGTGACCTAGGTAAGACGCAGGTTCATCTCCAGTCTGAGGTCACGATTTTGCCCTATCACTCAATCTCTCAAGTGTATAGAACATCTTGACACCACTGCGCAAAAGCAGTAAAAACATAAGAAATCTTTCAAAAGGCGTAATCAAAAGTCTGTGTCAACATTCAGTATTATGTTTTAGAACAAAAATTTGAAACAAACATCCATTTGCATTGATAATTTACCACTCCTGCCGCAATCAAACTATTAGCATTAAATTCAGCAACGGTTAAACAGAAGAAAATAGTCATTTATTTGAAATTATTCACATTTTTCACAAGAAAGATCGAAGTCAGTGGACTCGTTTCCACTTATTTCGATACAGCAATTTCTTATACTGTAGAAGCGACACTGGATTCGTTATACCTAGTTCACAAGCGCCCACCTGAATCTCACGCCGTCCAGGAACGACAAAGCATTTCCCAGACTAACTGTAACCCTATTTTGACGGATTTTTTTGAAAAATTAGTGCCATAATACAACATTGAAGTGTCCTACTTGATAGTCATTGCTCACTTACTAATAATCGTGCAACACTACCTATATCAGGTTCACCGAGAGCCAACAAAGTTTGTTACACTCTCAATGGTGCCCTTCGAATCATGAATTTCAGATTGTTCATCCCAAGCAAACAATAATTCTGATATTGCTGTGCGCTCAAAAATCGTTTCCGAATGTTTGCTGGAAATGCGACTGAGCACGAGGCGCTTATTATTTAGTTCGCATCAAATCTTCCAAGTATGACAATGCGAAATCTAAGTTTGCGTCATTTGTTCGTCAATATGAAAATTCGAAGTCCTGTAGAAAAACCAATTTTGATACACTTCGAATACTCTCACACCTAAGCATGTCAAACTCTGAGCACCTATGTAGACTGATGGAACATTATCGTCTCTTGTAACATTACTGCCACTGATACAGCTGCATTTTTAATTTGACTAGCCATATCGGCAATTATACGACTATTAACAAAGATTAATGCATTGTTAATACAAACTTCATTCAAAACCGTCGCTCAATCCACCATTGCTATCTTATAGTTCAGCTCTTACATGGAAATAATTGTTTGAAGTATTACTCGTATCAAGCGAAAAGGGTACCACGTCGAATCAAATGCTTAGGTTGTCAAAGCTACCTTCCGCTAAAGCTTTCCCGCAAAAATGGTTCAGAAAGCAACCACTGTTACTCTGTGTTGCAGGTCTTGCACAGAAATTTTTGTCTTTTTCAGTACTGTTACATCAGACCACGTGGAAGTGGGCTGACCCATCGCCGCTACTAAACTGTACAGATTTAGTGCAGCGATCGTTGCTTAGGCAACTAGCCTAGCTCATTTTCTACCTTTCATGTGGAAATCGTTGTCCATGTTGTTGCCGATACCCAGAGCTACACATTTCACTTTAAAATCGTCAGCAGTGCAATTGCTTATCAATAACTACGCATTTTACGTCTGTATCGCCGACTTTTGAGCGGAAATCATTGTGCGATATACCACTGCTACGTTGCGCTTCGCGATTTCTTGTGGACGACATAAAAACGTCCTACTAGTAAGAAAGTTTGCAGAAATCTCGATGTGGACATTTTGTCTAACATGACACGTGGAGATTGCTGTCTAATTCACTAAACAACACGGCGCTTCAGCGCAATGTAGTCATAAAATTCTAGCCAGAATTCACGTGAAACTTGTAGAGTTTAGTAAGATTGATTGCTCAGCTAACGACTTCTACGTAAATCTTGTGATAGTAGGTAGCAGTGGTGCTAAGGCAGCAATTTCCATGTGAGAGCTATACAGCTAGGCATCGACTTGCCGTGATTTTGTAAAGAACGACAAAAGTGAAAATTATAGCAATGATTTCAATGCCCACTTGTATGGTATAACATTAGCAGACTGGCCAACGATTTCCACATGAAGCGAGTTGAGCACAGTATCGTCAATGACATGATGTACGGAGAGGTGATACCGTTTGTTTAGGCAACGATCTCTGTGTGATTTTTGTGGCGTGATATTCGTTCGAAGGATTAGGAAGCTTTATCCATGTTGAGCCTGATGATCATTTTGGCAGTGGTGTTCTGAATACCGACTATTCTTCAATGCTGGCATTAGGAATCATTAATAACTTTTTTATGAATTACCTTATACGCGAGATTATCAAATGAGATAATGCTGGCATAACCTTTTGAAGTCTCCGTCTTTTTAAGGCCGATGTCGTGTCGATTATCGACAGCCACTGTTGAAGAGTTTTTTATCAACTCTGGTATATTAGCTTGATCATAATAGAAGCCATTGTTGGTGGAGATGATTTGCCTTCGATTTGTTCATAATCACCCTCGCTATTTGAATTGAATTAGATTTTTCCGAGTTTCTCAACAACGCTACCAAATTCTAAGGTAACTACGCGTTTGGTCGCATGTAGTATGCATGGTAATCAAAAGTGAATTTGATACAAATTTGTACTAATGACACGAAATAGGAAAAAAAACAGAAAATGGGAACGTTACACCAACTTTTTTAGCACTAGTGTTTTTTCGACAGCCCGATTGAGCATTTATGCTGTCTGAGATTACCAGAAAAAGATTTGTAAGTCAAGAAAGCGATCGATGTATGAATGCTATCTTGAACAGAAGCACATCTAATTAACAATCTGTAGGGCGAAGCCAGAGGTAAGAGAGGTATCCACGCGTGTTATTACCACAAAGGACGCAGTGGTTGTTCAGACAACATTTTCTACCTGAAATATGGCGAAAAAGTGCATCAGTGGCCTACTCTGAATGATCAACATTTCACGTGAATCATCTACCGCAACGTAGTATTGGTAAATTGAGTAACTATTTCCAAGCAGAATCTATACGACGATGTATCAGTTGTAAGTTAGGTAACGATTTTCGCGTAAAACCTGGACAGCAGTGCCACTGTGGCAGTCCAGGTACGACTAAAACTGTCAAAGCAACGATTTTGCGTGAAACGAGCCCAACAAGAAACCAGAGTATCGCACATGCAAGAAGTTTCTTGCGAAACCTTAGGCGCATGCTGCTCTAATCACTCGGGCAGCGACTTCTACGTGAAACATTTGAGATATAGGAGCGATAGCTCAGTAACGATTTCTACGTGAAATTGTGGCTGGATAGTTGCTGTGAATCAAGCATTTTATGTGAATCGCTGAGCTTAAAAAGGTTCCACTCAACGATTTCTACGTAAAATCACTATTCCAAAATCAAGGTAGAGAATTCGGCAGCAATTTCTATGTGAAACTTAAAGGGCAAAATAAGCGCAAGAGGTATGACGAGGTAGCAGTGGTGATCCAGTCAGAGTTTTCATGTGATTCCTTGAGAGCGGTAAAGCTACAATAGGCTGTTCGACATTTTTCACACCAAACATGCAAAGTAAAAAATGCTCAGTCGATAATCTACCTTTTCCTTCGTACGGCTAGGAACAGCATGGATTTGGGTAAAACTTCAATTGTGAAACCTCTAAGAAAACGCTGCCTTGAAAGACTAGTGTAGGCAACGATTTCGACATGAAACTTGTAATCAAAATCGCAGTGATGGTTAGAAAAAGATTTCCATCTAGAACGTGGAAGGCCAAATTGTGGCGGTGTTTAGGCAAGGAATTGTACGTGAAGCCTTTGGAAAATTACTGCTTTCAAAGACCACGCAATGACTATTACGTTGAAGCTACAGCGCAAAGTAGCAGTGGTAACTTGCACAACAATTTCCGCACGAAAAGTTCGAGAGAAAGAGGCAATCATAGTTTGCTAAGAATGTAGACGTAAAATGTGTAGTTCATGGTACTAGCGACTGCACAGCCAACGATTTCGAGGTAAAACGTATAGCTAGGTGTCACTACCAAGTACAAAAACTTCACATGAAAGCCGAAGAGCGAGGTAGCAGTACTTGCTTAGGCAGGATTTCTACTTGGAATCTAAGCGACTGCGTACTGACGATGGCTTACCCGCGATTTCCACATGATTCAATGTAGAATTAGTGATATAGGCAAGAATTTCCACTTAAAGCCTGCATGGCTTGATAGATACAAGGGGTAACCATCTATGTCTCAGCTGACGTGCTTATGTGCGTGTTCGTTCGTATGTTCGTCACGTTGTTCGCCGCATTCGCTAGGAGTTTTGTAAATTGAGTCGAATTTCTCGAATGGAAATATAGGTCTTTTTGTATGCGACCGGAGCAAGCGTCAACAGCGTTTGTTCACATTCAATTGAACACTTTCTTGGAAAACATGCAGCGATGATACTGTTTAATTTACGATATTACTGGATAATATAGAAAGTTAATGTTGCAAAATTACAGGCCAAATCCTCTTCTGCAACTCTGTAGGAACCTTATATTTTAAAGTTCACTAGTAATAAAACGTTGCTCCACATTATCGAAAAATGCATGCAACGTACAGTTTCATTTTCTTCATTTTTTTTTTCAATTTTTTTTCAACATCGCTGCGCGCTTACCAATGATTAGGTAGACTGTACCTATATGCTCATGCAACCTTCTTTACCATTACAGCAAATGCACACTTCACTTGCGCATAGATCGTTGAGCATAGATATCAGTGGTCGCGAGTCAGCTGGTTCCCAAAAGTATTTGGTGATGGTACATTCATTGTAACCGTTCTTCAGAGCTTGTTTCAATTTTAAACTGTGCCCTATAATCACAATTATTTTGTTCGAAAAAAAAACAGTTCAAATGTGACTTTCCCGCTAAAATCATCGTTTGAATGCGCTTTATTTTGTCTGAGCTCATCCCAATGAGCTACGTTTTTGTACCATTGCACATAGCCCTTCACCAAGCCCAAATCAGTCATTCCACCTTCTTGTCTTTTTATGTACATACACTTCGGCTATTCGAAATATATTTTTGGCAAGCGTTCTTTCTGTCCGCTCAGTGCGACAGAAGAGACAGTGAACCAGTATCTTTTTGTTATCCGACTATCGGCACCATTTGGTGATGCAACCATCTTTGGATAGTGTGATTTAAACTTAGTTCGGTTTTACGGTGAATCCTATGTACTTTGGAAGCTTCGTCAGCAATTCAAAACAACTTTTATCCGGTTCTAGACATGAGTGTAGCTGCAGAACCTTCAAAAAGGGCAGACTTTAAAAAATTGCAAAATATAAAATCTATAAAATCTTGAGCCTTCTATAAGGTCTGCTGTGGCAGTTACACAGTGTTAGACACGTGCTTCGGCATTGCAGCCTCATCAGTACCATGAAGCCTATTCGGCTCAGCATTCTCTTACAAGATATGTACTCCTTACATATAAAGAACTGACGCTGAATTATGTACAAAATCACTGCATGTCAGGTGACAAAATCCCCCGACCTTGCAGTGACCAACAGCTGACCGCTCGTAGCTAATGAAATGAATCAAATTTATACATTCGATTGCTTTTATAGACGTCGCTCAAAGCAACATACAATCTGATAACACATCTTGAGCTTTTCATGAGGTCTATTATGGCACTTATACAGTTCCGGACCCGTGTTTCGACATCGCAGCCTCATCAGTAGCACGATTGGGATTACAAGGGATTGGCTGAACCAAAAAACACCTTGCCACCAATGAAGCTGTAATGCCGTAATACTGTCTAGCAGTCAGTGCATAAGTGTCATAAGAAGCTTCATGAAAGGTTCAAGATATGTTATCCCATCACGCATAGTTTGTTGTCAGATTACATATTGCTTTGAGAGAGATCTATGGAAGTAGTCGAATGTAAAGGTATTGGTGACTGAAATATCATTAGAAATAAGGTTTCACTTAACTCGTAGCCGCTGTACGAGCGACTACGAAAAACCCAGAACTACCCAGTCTGCTCTAACAGTAAAAGCGATTGATGCAGGAGTTCAGGTACACTTGATTTCATCTCCTATGAAGCGTACTGTGAAAACTGGGAGAAACCAGCAGTCTATCGTGCAAACGTCTGGAAAACCACTGGTGGGCAAAGTTTAATTTAAATCAAACACCTCAATGGGAGCGCGTAGAGCACGATGATATAAGGAGGAAAATGTTGGTAATGATTCAACATGTTTTGAGCGATATGTCAGATCTAGGTGCTAGACAGGCGCTTGTTTCATCCCTCAGGACTCTTCAGTAGCGCAATTCCTCGATTAAGCCGATCTCTCAAAGCTATACTCCTGTATGAAGGAATAAACGTTGTAATAAATCACCGCAAGTAAGGTGATAGAATTTGTGAAATTCCAAAGACCAGTAGTCGAGCTTGTGGCTGCTTCATTGAATCATACATCTACATTTACCGATTCATTTTAGCAGCCACAAACACGACTGCTGGTCCCTTGCAGTGTCAGGGGATTCTATCACCTAACTTGCGGTGATTAATTACCCGGCGTCCATTTCTTCATGAGGGAGTACAGCTTCAAGGAATCGGGTGAACCGAGGAACTGTGCTGCTGAAGACTCCTATAGGACGAAACAAGCGTCTGTCCAGCACATAGACCATAACAACTCAAAACATGTTATATCTTTATCAGACTATCATTGTTTTTGAGCGATGTCTATATTAAAGCGGTCGAACTAAGCGAAAAATGTTGAAGTATTCATCCTTGCTAGAAAGATAGGACACCGGCACGTTAGATTCTCGAAATATTCTGGATAAACTTGATAAATCCGAACATTGATCGCAGAAAGGATTGTTCCCTTATCATGATTTATTTGACTCATTAGTTGAAGGCGAACTTTGATGGACAGATGCATTGACAGTCCATGTAAGCTCTTCACGCTTAATGGGAAATTCAGTATAAAATTCATAGAAAAAGGAGAATGTGTGAGGAAGCTGATTGTTCATAATGCGAGTGAAATAGTTTTGGTGGTTTTCTCTTGGGGTTATGAAGGTGTTCGGTTGACTATATTGTAGACGACCTGGTCTGTCTAGACTCTAAAACCGAAATCTATCGACTATTTCGGGTGCTCAAATAAATCATATTATAACAATCTCCTGTTTGGCTTATCCAGAGAAAATTCTTGGTTCAGGATTGCTTCGATTTCTTCGGTCTGCTTACTTTTCATCAACTTTGTCGTGATCCTTCAGCTGACGAAACCAACTTATTTTGAACCGATTTCTTTTTGAGGGCGGTGAGGACTACTTTGGCCCTCAAAGGTCAATTTTTAGTGAGGGAAGTTTTTCATCCAGTATTTGAACAATAATGCGAAAGCTTAATCTTGGGATTCAGATAGTTTGCCTGGATTTTAGAAAGCCTTTGTAGTACACTGTGGCAGCTAAAATTTTTCACATTCGATTTGCCTTATTTGTTCAAGTAAAGTTTGTGGACTACTTTTTATCTGACTACACTAAGATTATTTGATAGCGCAAATCTCGGCGAGTTCGAGACGCAGAATGATTTTCGAAACGCTTCTTATAGCGCACTGTGAGCGTGAAAATGAAATTGATTTTTCACTTTTGGAGCTCTTATTGCACATAGAAGATATAATGCACAAAAAGTATGCAGACCTGTAGAGAAAATCAGGTTCTATTAGAACGTCACAAGGAATTAGACTTTTCTTCGAGACAGAGAAAATTTTTTTTCGAGGAATGAAATTCGCGCGCCAGTGGCGATATCGATTATGCTGTCGTCGCGAAGAGTTAAACTAATGAATGTTACCTTGATGACTTCTATTTTTGGAAAAGATCTCTTCAAAAATGATCGCTGTATTCAGGGCTATTGAATAGATTACAATGAATTTCAAACGTCTATGATCATATGCATATCGTTTGTATCGATGAGGAATCTTCCGTGTTCGGGCATCAAAGCAGTAGCATTAGTGGGCTTGGGAAGACATCGAACTGATTATTAAGATTGTAAATGTAGGAAAGGAATACGAGCATTTATCATTGCCGATCTTGATTTTTTTGGTTAGATATCTATGGCTTGTCAAGGTCGCATCTACCAAAAGTATTGCTTTTAGATGTGTGATTCCGAATCTTCTCTAACATTCTACTTAACAAAAAATTCTAGGATTGTTTGATATAATATTTTGAGTTCCGCTGTAATTATAAGTCACCTGAATTTTCGTAAGAAGGCTATGAATCGCTCACATCTAAATTCTAGCAAAACTCACCCAGTTAGCGGCATCTATAGATGATTGTGGTTTCTAATCAGAATCTAGTGATCTGAATGAACCAGTCAATAGTGAGGATCTGCTATTTATTGCGGTTTAAACAAATATGAGTAAGAGTGAGTGTCGTTTACACTAATGTCACAATCGCGTCAATAAACGATGCCGCCTATGGGACGCTTCAGATCAGAAATGTTTACAGTTAAAGTCTCTATGATCTCATCAGTTGTTACTCAGCCTTGTGATAAAAAAACATATTGGTCATTTGTTTTGACTCGCTCCTACCATTGAAGTCGAAGCGTAATACAATTAAAATATCTCATTAACTGTCCTTTTCTTTATCTAAAACATGAGCGAGGTCGGTACTGTGCTTCTTTTCCTCAAAACTCGATGGCTAACGTTTTGGCGGTAGCACCTTCGTCAGAGCCTCCTTAACTAGTTTTTGAAAGCGGTCATCGGTCTAGTGTGACACAGTTTGCGAAACTGACAACAAAACAACAGTCTGAAGGACAGTCCGTGAGAATATCTGCATTTCTTCAATCGTGCCGAGGTTTAGAGATAGGCGGACTTTTAACATATTGAAATCAAAATAAATAACTGTCCACGCTTTCTCACTGTCACGGGTCTTCTTAACAGATAATGATCCGCAAATAAAAAACATTTTGGATTTTCGTCCAATCAAGCGTCCTCAATCAGATGACACAAAAGCTGAAGGTTTTGAGTTTTAGAAAATTGAGTTTCTTCAAATATGTGGGGACATACGAGCTTCACAATGTGATGTTGTGTTTCACTGAAAAATTGATGTTACAAACTATAAAATACATGTTTTTTCTAATCTAACTGTTGCCCTTTCTTGTAACATTTTTAGCTCAAAGTAAGTAAACGTTTTCTTCGAAAACCATATCCAATACGTCCCATAATTGCCGCATTGAATTTCTCAGTTTAACTTACAATAGACTGAGATCAAGAAGGTAACAAACAGCAATCGCTCATTTGGCAAGGACAAAAATAATGATCTTCTATATGACAATCTGCCGTTAATTCAGAACGGCAGATGAGCACTTCTGGTGGCGAGCTGTGAAAGAATAGACGTGCTTTTTTGAACGTTGATGGGAAAATATCTGAGAGGTGAATGAATGGATACTTGGCCTTCACAGTGACTTGTGAGGCATAAAATGTCTGAGTCGGTGTTTTTGGTTCCCGGACGAGTGTGCTACTACTTGGAGACCTTACAGAGATGTGTAGCTCACCTACAATGATGCCTATGATTGAGATACTAGGTTCCCATGTGCCTTGTCAGGCACCCCTCACTACTGTTCGACACATGTCTGTTTTGATTATAAACCTGAAAGCATTCTGAAAAGCGTTTCTTTTCAGTGTACCATGAACTTTTCCAAGTTAGTAGCTGACGAAGGATCATGCAGCTGTGCGGATGATTCTTATTTATAAGGTTTTAGGGTCTTTAGATTAGCTTGAAGAGAACGTAGATGCAGTAGTTAGAGGCGCTCTGTGGCACATACACATGGCTGATCCATGATTGGTGGTTCGATATTGCACTCAAGACTCACTGAATTTTCCATCTTTCCGGGCTTGTTGAATGAATATCAGACTTGTCTTAGAGGGTATCAGCATTGACTTGGACATTGATAGGCCACCGCGAGTCATTCTAAAGACTCGACATGCAATCAATCACCTCAAATGAAGCTAAAGATCAAAGACCAATGCGTGACGCATCCCTTGGAGTTATCAAGGCCGCAATGTTCGTCCTTCTACAACAGTTTAAGTTAAAAAAAAACTTACAAGTTTAGCGCTAATCTGTAGTGAGGGAGGCTTTTATGGAGTATTGTAAGGAAAGGAGAAATGCGCAAGTACTGAGAACTGCCATTGTGGCATTGTGCAAATCACTTTTCTTAGCTGTTGCTGTGTATTTAGGGCGAAAAATGATTCCAAATCTCGTATTATGATCAAATCTTGTGCAGTCTAGCTTTTACCTTTCCAGGCAGTGAGGAGCTTTTTTTGTATAAATCATCCTACTGATGGGACCACATTTTCATTGACTAAACAAGTCAACTAACTCTTAGCCGCCCCAGTTTTAAGAGCAAATTTCAAACCTTCTAATTGAGCCTTTGGATTAAGTGATTGATTATCATGTTGAGCCAAATTATGTGATATGTTGGAATATGGGCTTTCCAGACACTTCAAGGACACCTTTTTTGTTAACATAATTATCTGGAGACCTTGACGGGTCGTATTTATAGATCGTGCGGACCCCAGCACATAAAATGTGCTGGTTTAGCTGATTTGTTCCCAGATATCCCAAGGTAAAACTAGCTGGCCAATTCCTCAGATCCTCCCCACGTTGGAGCAGTCGCCGATTCATGTGGATCAGACGGAAAATACCACCTTGCTTCCAATACGGTGGTCATTTCTGGTACGATTACTTTTAGGTGAGCTTACCGAGTGGAAACGTCGGACTCTTTCTCAACTTGCGTAGCGCTGTTAAGGATTGAAACCTTCTCTGTACTTCGCAGTCTGACACTCAGGAACACCTCGAAGCCACGATGAGGCGGTAAACCACTTGGGAGGAATGAAAGCAATGTTTAAATATATATAATAATAACGGCCACAAAACGTCGACTGAAAAAGACAGTGAAACGCGTAATATATCACTTGACGGCACCGTAGCATCTTACCCCTCTAGCGTCTACTTAGGTTAAACCATCGCAATGTGCGTATGCGAGAATGATGACTAGAATTATAAAATTTCGTAAAAAGCTAAATAAAAAGTCTGCCATAATAAATCGAAAAACAGTTGTTCTTAGACAGCTCCGACACAAACGCTTCATTTGCTCCTTATCAACCCGTTTCTTCCCTCAAGCATATCTCCTCTCTTGACTGATTACATTATTGATTTGGGCGATCAAGAGTTTTCCTTCTTATTATTGCCTGTGCATTATTTTGATATTTCGATTAATAGTTTCGGCACTGTGGCCATCTTTACTGCTCTTTCCTAAAACAACATTAAACTCAACAATCCACATTCCAGTACAAGTCATATAAGCATTCAATAGTTCAATTCGGTTAACTTGAGCAATCTCTCATGTGTTCAACTCTTTTTTTTCTAGGGCTCCAGCTTCCAATCTAATCTAGTTGCTCCGCAGCCTCTGCATCTTCCAGCTAATCTACAATTTTTTACTCAATCAAATTTATTAGTAACAAATATCATTCGTTCGTAAGAATTCGAAGCATTCGTGAAATTTGAGCATTGCGACTTCACTAGACATGTTGTCATCGGTGGGAGCTCAACTGTTTCTTCACTGGGGATGCTGCTTAGTCTCAGTGACCATGAGACTGAAGGTCACTCCGTTTCTTAGCGGAATGTGGAGCAACAGGTGTGAGGGTGGGCCCAAGTGAACTGATTCCTTTACAGAATCATCTGGCATCTACCCTTTTTCCACTTTCTGCCTCTTTAATAAGCAGTGATTTGGAAGCTACTGTGATTCTCTCAGATTTCAAATAATCTTCTTTATCGAATCTGCCCCTTAAAGGAGACGATGTGCATTAAAATCAAAGCATAAAGGCAATTACAATAACTTCTTTTAGCTTTGAATCAATGTATCTCATCTCAGATTGATATTATTAATATTGTCATATTTTCGCAAACAGGACAAAATTTTTTCATACGATCGTAACGTATTTCGGATTGACCCTCCATGATTATGAAGATTTAGTGATTTTTTGAAAGAAATCCAATCTCTATTGGACATGCTAATGGTCTTTTATAAACCGATGAATTTATCAAAATTGTAATTTTGAAAATATTGAAAGTCAGTTGTTGAAAAGCCAGTTCTGGTCTCTAAGCATTGGATGGTAAGCTACTAAAGAATGAGTGATGTTAAAATTTATTCTGAATACCTTAAACGCTCTATGAAGTGATTTATTGTCCAAATAAGAGAACCACTTTGATCAGTTTGCACTGCTGCATGTAAAGGTGTCTAGACGGTTTTTAATTCCGTGCCTTTTATATTTTTATATACTTCTACTGCTCAATTTCTGCACTTCCATTTCACTTCTTTTTCTTAGTGTACACCCATAGTATCGTAATATCTGGTAAACAAATCGACGTTCTCGCAATAAAAAAGCTTGCTCAATATGACATTACACTTTAATAGCATGAATTGTCATTAACATCCACTAGTAGCAACTGTTGATGATTTTACGAGAGCATTTGGGTTTTTATTAGATCTGTAGAAAAGTTCTTCTCTGCCCATTTTATTATTGATACGATTTTTCAAAAGAGTGGTTTTTGACAGTACTTTTCGAAGTCATCTAGCATCAAATGTAGCCATTGAAACGCGATACCTGGTACGAAAGAGTGAACAGTGTAATTTTTAACTCGAAGGAGTTAGAATCTTATCAAGATAATTTTTCATCTCATTTGTAAACAGGGTACGCGGACTTAGCTGTATTACGGCGTTCTCAGGATTGTGCCTCAGGCAATTGGTTGTCTATGTGAATTATAGTAATATTTGACAATTTGAGAAACTGTGATGCTTTCAGAGATTCAGCTGTTCGTGTTGAATAATCGATTTATTTGATTAGTTGGCACAACATAACTGTAGTTTTCTAATGGTCTGAATTCTGTTCATCTTTAGTTGCCTATAATTGAGTATATTTCAACAAATAATTTGTCGTCTAAACATGCGAACTCTAAAAGAGATTTATGACACGGTTTTTGTCGTTTTTCTTTCAAATTCAGGCTCGCAGTTTTTTCTTAAACTTTAAGCAACCAATTGACGTGTATATTGGCTTTATCTTTGCCGTCAAGAAATTCGTAACAACCGAGACGCTCACCATTGCGGAATCAGGATCTAAGAGTAATATAGAGCATTAAATATTAATCTCTATTTCTGCTTAATATTATTTACTTTCTGTTTCGATTACCTATATTTACGCCTACTGTACGGATACCAGTACTTTTCCATTCTAATCATTTCTTCGCATTCATGGACCGTAGAAGCCAAACATTTTGCGCAGTTTTCGGCTCTTGGAAATCTTGTCCTTTTGATGAAAGCCACAGGATTACAACATTCTAGTTGAGTCGATTTTTATTGCGAGCTTAGAAATAGCTTCACGAAAGCCTTCCCACGAATATTAGAGGCAGTCGTTGGAAGGGGTATAACAGCACCATTGCTTCCTTCGTGATCGACTACATCATCAATCATTCGGCCGCCTTCAAGCGCGATATTATGAGCAGTAATAACAACAATACATTCTAATGTCGATGACATAGCGAAATCCATTTCTTGAAAAAGAAAACCTTGTTTCATGTTCAATATTAAGTAAAGGAAATGCAAGCAATGTAACTGAATAAGAAATGGAAATTTTTGTAGAATTCAGGTTTTTCTTGGATAAGATTCTGTCCCTTTTCTATTATCTCACTCTTCATTTTGTTATTTTTTGATATTGAATGTAGATTTTCTGATATGTCCATGCTCTTAATACCTTCCATTTTCCAGTATTCTCAAGTGCTTTGACTATTTTCGCACACAGTCAGCATGCATGGGAGCGCGTTCATTACGGTCATCACCACTGCTTTAAGTGTTCGAGGTGAGGCAGAAATTCTACATGTTTAATATACTACCACCATGAATGATGATTACGTAATTGGTTTGTCTTTCAATGCCTCACTATAAGTGGAATTGCGAACTTATCCGGAGCAGTAGATTGCTAAGTGTCACTGGTTACCAAGTAGAGAGTTGAATGGAAACCAAAACTTATCGTGAAAGTGTAAAGAATAGAAAATGGCTTGTGAAATTATGAGGAGCTTGCGATTGATTCTTATATTTCATGCTTTTCGGTTCGCGTGTTTTCTTAACAACCAAGCGCAAATTTCAACATGCTTGAAAATCATTTTCGAGCCATGCATGTGGTCTGTTATAGGTACTTGTACACTCCGATACACGTGTTTCGACCTGGGGAACCTCGTCAGTCTTACTTATGTACGGTCTCTCATGTAGTAGTGGTACTTTAGTGGTTTTCGCTATCATATTTGTATTACCCATCTCATTGACCGTTAGGAGAAGCTATGCTCGTTTACTTGGCTACTGTCTCTGTTATGTCGAATCTGTTGAGGTTGTCTAGTGAAAAACTTATATACGCTAAACGACAATGATAATTGCCCTTTACTCGGTAGATCTCCCTTCATCTGTAAATGTCGTTCTCGCAAATTCTCCACTGGCTGGAAAGTTTCTATTCAGTTAGGTAAGACTTGAAGGCCGTAAATTGTGTAATGAGGTCCTGTCTTTTGTTTTCTCGCAACTTCTGCGTTACTGATCGAACTTACTGTTGTGCTACTGCATTATTCTAGACTAGGACTAAATGCGTGTAACTTCAGCTGAGAAAACAGTTGAAATGAAAAACCCACCAACATAGTAATAGCAATCAAGTGGAAACGGCCTTCAAACAGATTGCACCACAAATTCTAGCTGGTTCTTACTTAACCATTGGATTCATCGACGTTTCCACTTAAACTCCATTGGATGATCTCTTTGGTTTTATAATTTCGAAGAATCAATCGACACTGCAATTCAGTTTTAACTGCAGGTGCGATTTCAGTATTCTCACTTCTAATGATTCAATATCTTTATATTTTCTCACTTGCATTTCAATAAATCAACAGTACCACCTGTCATCTCGTTTATCGTCTAGTGACTAGAGCGATCACTTGTGATATTAGGTTGGAAAGAAAGTTTTGAGACACTTCGATAAGCATGAGATAACTCCCTTACATATTATGGGAACTACAGTTTGTTATGTGGGATTCATTATAAATAATTATAAATATTCAGTATCATATTATGAATAGTTATACTAGGCTCGATTGAGAAGCACATCAGCTGCCACAATCTTTTCATTGTCAGCTTTTTCGAGGAATTTTTTCCATCAATGCTATTGAAGGCGTTTAATGAATGCCACATACTATTTCCACACATACCACTAACTTTAGATGTGATTTTTTTACTTTCACCACCTAATCTACATTGGATGCAAGTGGTATCAATGTGGCTTTTTCAAATCTTCACAGCCCAAGAACAGCCTAATAATCCAGCATTGTTTTGTAGTCATTCCCACTAAGCGGATGCATCGGAGCCAATATAAATCGACTGATCTTAGGCTTTTGTATGCAATGACATGAAAAGTTTAGGCTTTCTCATTCAAGCATAAACTGAACTGCGACATCATTCAAGTATTCTGTGAAGTTCAAAACTTTTCTTCATTAGGTTTTCAATGTATGGGGACAAAGTTGCCAATTTGAGCAACCTTGCTAGATGACGTACTCTTCGCTTACATAACAATTTGACACGCGAATTTTTCTATT
Source organism: Parelaphostrongylus tenuis (assembly GCA_019055375.1). Lineage (NCBI taxonomy): Eukaryota > Metazoa > Nematoda > Chromadorea > Rhabditida > Metastrongylidae > Parelaphostrongylus > Parelaphostrongylus tenuis. Next base: position 18,896 of record JAHQIW010002750.1, read on the forward strand.
TATGGAAAGCGACGTGCAGTTGGAAGAATACTATTACATTAGAACATCACTGCTACAGATGGACGGTCATGGACGAGCAAGCTGCTATCTGGTTATCATATACGCTTACCATTTCTTTAAAGAACATCATTCGCTCTGCTGTCACTGAAGTTCGTTTCTACTAACTGGTAGGACGCGCCGTCATTTTGACCGACAACTCTGAAGTTATCACTCCATTTCATGATACAGAGCCTGGGCGTATGTAGTATTAGACTCGCGTCAGCTAATCAAGATAAGTTTTCTTGATTTTCATATAACAAATGAAGGTAATGTTTGTACTGAAAATTTACTCAATCGCCAAGCAGTTCTTGTTATCCTTCTGCGGGTAGTCTGCTAGCGACCCGCGAGCCAGACGTCCTTTAAGAACTGAGCACTCATGCAGCAATAAGAATTGTTGAAGCAAACAGCGACATTTAATGGACTAGATGATAAACTTTTGAAATACTCGAAGCAAACCTTCTGCAATTATGTCTCTTCAAAGCACGAACTCTCAGATCCGTTGCCATGTTGGTTCCATTGCATTTGGCTGCTTCTACCGAAGGAAAAGATTAATTCACAAAAAATATACCCTCACAAAGATCTAAATCAAAGAGCCATTTGCTAAGAAGATGAAAAAAGAGAAACACTTACTTATCTGTTTGACAAAAATTTTTGAGCCATACTTGTGGTCTTTTATCTTTTATAGGGCAATTTAAGCATATTGAAAGTTGAGCGTGGTGTCAAGAAACAACTCGAAACGAAAGATATGATATATTTAACAACACCAGTCAAGAGCAATCGAGTGTAAAACACTGCCCATTCAGTGATATTTTCACTTAATAGCAGGTGTAAAAAAATCGTCGCCTTCATCTCTTCATAGAGGTTGGGTTACCCAGAGAAGATTGGCTAGAAAACGAAGGGTACTGCCCTACTAATAAGACCTTTAAGGTCGAAACACGTGTATCGGGCTCTATAAGTTGCCCTTAATTGAATCACATGCATAGCTCAAAGATGATTATCAGGCATTTTCAAAATTAGGATTGGTCAAAGACGAAGGTTATTGCCCGACTCATAAGACCGTTAAGGTCGAAACACGTGTATCCGGCTCTATAAGTCAGCCCATTTAACAGACCACATGACATGTTGGCCCAAATAATAAATACGAGATATTTTACAATTTGATTCTGGTATTAAGAAAACACTCGAATCAAAATTTACGGTGTTCAAAGTTGAGCGTGGTCCTGGGGAACACTCGAAACGAAGGGTAATTACTTGTCTTTTTTTCAGAAGTAGTAAATTGTAGTTCTTAAAGCAATTGAGTTCATTCTTATCGATAAAGATCTATTTTTTGTTGACGTCTCAATACTGAGAGTCGTCGCTTGAAAATAAAAGACGGCAATGTCTTCTTCGATAGATTGGAGAAAAAATTGAATTGAACTTTCATAAGCTTATGAAAGAAATTTTTTTTTTTGCTTTTTATTTGGTATATTTGACTCTAACAAAGTAGTCTTACATTTTAGGTTCACCTGTAGTGAGGATTCTGAGAGTACTGCTCCAAAGTTTGAAATTTCTCACACAGACACGTTGATCGAAGTTTATGAGACACCTGTGCCTCTCAGTCTGAAACTCTTCTATTCAGTCATGGTCATGAGAATGTTCACAAAAAATATCAGGAAAAGTTGTCGCGTGGGTCGGAGAAAGTAGACTTTACCTTGAAATGCAAGGGAAATTGCCATGTAGTTGACAAGGATAGGCAAGCCTATCTGCATTTCAAAATTGATAATGTTTGTCAGCAAAAAATATTGTTTCTGATTTAAAAAGTGCCATTATTTTCACATCATTCAAGTGAAAATCATGGCGTATTATAGCGAAACTACTGAATAGTGCTGAACGTTCCGCGACAGTATTGGTAGAGCGAAGAAGGTGTTCGTCCTCATCGAACGATTTTCTATTCAAACCGACCCAATTTTGTGTGAAACAAAATGATATTCTTACGCCGCCTACGCTTTATTTCGTTACTAATGTCCGCCTTTAGCTGACGACGTGATCGAGGAACGTATAAATTCGCGTTTAGTCCTCCTTGTGCTTTGTCATGCTATTGATATTTTTTTCTTTAACTTGGAAAGCGAAGGCATTGCAAATCAAACACAACGCCAGATAGAGATGAGATTCTTCCATAGGTTTGTAGTTAAGTAAACAAGCGGCAAAGAAGAGCAAAGTTCAAGGTTTGTTGGCCGATTGTGTAACGATGAAAACAGAATATCTGGGTGAAGAAGCCGAGGTTAAACCGTGATTTTTAGGTAATGTGTAATTCGACGAGGTAATGAGATCAACGCGATGATCATTTTAGGCTGCATGATATTTGCCTAGCAAAAGTCTTATTTGATGGAATTTGAGAATCTAGAAATCCCATAACTTTCTTGCGTGAAAACAAAACGATAGACCTCTTTGAACTAAATATTTGATCAACTAGGGATACGTTGGTCGAAATGATGAGTCGGATTAGACTGTGTTACAGATGAGATTCAAATTTTATGAATCAGAAGGCGAAATATAATCGTGACACAACATGATTTTGAAGTGCGTGCGAAAATATTATACGATTCGTTTTGAGTTCTATCTTGAGACTACGCTCAAATTTCAATAACTCTGATCATTATTATTTGAGTCAACATGTCATGTGATTTGTTATGGACACTTATACAGCCCTATACACATAATAGTTACCAGTTATGTTGAAAGTTTAGCATGCTTAAGAGAATTCTCGAAATGAGCGATATGAAATTTCAAGATGCCATCGAAGAGCAATCGAGTGTACAAATTGCCTATTTAGTGTTATCTTTTTTTTGAAGGCACGTAGAAATAGTACGTCTGCACCTCCTCTATGTAAAGAGGTTGAGTCCTCCCTTCCAAGAGGGTCGGCTAAAACGAAAAGCACTCTGCGACTGATGGGGCTGCCAAGGTCGAAACACATGTATTGCACTGTATAATTGCCCATAACAGACTACATGCATGGCTCAAAAAAGCATTGTCAGGGATACTGAAACTTGAGCTTGGTCTCAAGAAAGCACTCGAAACGAACGGATTGAATTTGCAATCCATTTAAGGGATAAGTTTTGAAAATAAATCTTTTCTTTCAAGGAGGGATGTTGTGATGGTGGTCATCATCTTGGATAATGGTGACCGACGACTAAACTCAGCTCGGACATCATACTGGATTCTAATCAGTAATTTTAATCCATTGTTTACACTGTCCCCAATGCCGCACTCCTTTTATTTAGAAAATAAGGAGAGCACGCCTCGAATGAATGCCTAAGTTGAGAAAGGTGACGAATTACTATGAAATTTTCCGAGAGTTTCTAGGCTAGTATTTCCGGAATTTATTGGCGTTGCTTAAATTTCCTCTATGCGTAGTTTCCAAAATACTCTCTAGAACACAGAAAGAGGATTGGAAATAAAGAAAGTGTTACCTGGACGGGATAACGTAAACATTTTCGAATGCTGTTTTGATTTTGCTGTTTCAGTGACCTTTTCTAGAATAAGTGGTTTGATGACAGATTTTAATATTTGCTATTATTGTCGGCTTTCCACTGTGCTCATTAAGTTTTTTTGTTTAATCAATTAAGCGATTATGTCGCGTTCACATGAGAATTCACAGGTAATAGTGCTCTCTAACTGAGTGAGTGGTCGGCGTAGAAATTGCCGAAATATGACATGTTGAGCAAAAGATATGGCTAAAAAAATAAAATCGTAATAGACGAGCCAGATTTGCTACCCAATGCCAGTCCAGCACAGTAACAAATACTGCTCAATATCTCAGTAAACTTTTGTTTTTCGATTAAATAACGAACGCAAAGCGAGGCTGCTTTCGATACTTGGAAGGATGCCTAAGACTTCAGAAAAAGACGATATATAAACGCCATTCTGACAAATGTTTCACTTTTTATTTTATATCTCTAGCAATTCTGATAGTAATATACTGATTTGCCAAATTTGATCAGCAAATTTTCCCTTTAATGCAATGGCCTACTATTCCTCTCATGAATCTTATTTGTATTTTGTGATGCCGTTTGAGTTCTAATTTGAATTTTCGGGATTTATGCTAATGAGCTGATTCTGTACTTCACAATATGGCAAAAAAGGATAGCAATATAGCAATGTAAAAGCGGAAGCGATAACCCATACTGAATTTGCGATCACATCAAAAAAGCGCAGTGACAATGCATAATCAAAAAGACATCAAAAAACGTTAGTCATTCGTTTAAAAGTCAATAGAGCGATTGAGCAATCAACAGAGCGATTATCAAATCCTCTAATCAGTTCGAGAGAATATCACCTTCAAAGCTCTTCTTATTCTAACTTTGGTACGTTTGGTGGTACACCGATCTATGACCTCGTTTCGGCAATGATTTAAAGAGATTCAATAAAATCTTTTCAAGAATTTCAAGTAGCCCACTCATAAGAGATGGAAGGTAGGCTTTCATTGCATTAAATTGGCCAACTTAGATTCCTAACGCGACTAATCTTTGTTGTACATTCTTTGTTTTCCAGATAGTCATTGCGGTGCAGACCGATCAGATCTCTGATGAGTGCGACAATCGTTTCGGCATTGATTTGAAGAAACTCAATAAAATCTTTCTAGGAATGGACACAGTGCACTGAGGTCCGTTCCAGTACCGGATATGTGTAAGCGATTATTACGATTGTGACCTTGCGAATGGGACAGTAAAGACTAGTGATACCGGAAATAATACTTTTCCTGATACCAACAGCATGGGACTTTTGGAAAAAAAATATTTTAAAATTACTTAAGTTCATTGTCATTAACTGAGCACGTTGTTTTTCACTTTTTTCTATAGACCTACGACTGAGAATTAGAGAAAATTGCTCTCAACATCTCTATAATGTGACTCATCGATACTGATCCCAATTTCGATTTTGTCGGCAGCAACAATGCCAGTATACCCCTAGACGGTAGTGGTTATGAAGAGTTTAATGACGAAGAAATCGACTTCTGTGTCACATTACTTTTGTGCTACCCTAAATATCTAATGTGAGTTTGAGTTTGTATTTTGGTATGCCGTTTTCCTAAAAAAAATTTCCTCTATAAGCATTCTTGTCAAAAGAATAGGAAAAAGTGATGACAAAAACATTGTAGTATATTAAGATTAAAAGCAGCACAAAACTCTTCCACCATTTTCATTAGGGCCTCTGCAAATCTTGCACATTTCTTCTAATGAAGGAAGGAATGAGTAAATGTTATGACTCAATGAATTTGAAAAGGAACTTATTATTATTATTACCTTTTAGTTATTGACGGTATGTAGAAACACATCAATGAACGACACTCCTCTTGTTAATCTTACGTCAACGCACAACGACAGCCGGAAAATCTCATTTTTCTAGGTATTTTGCCACGATTTCTAGAAATTCAATCAAAACGGCTGGGATTATGTTCCATGGTTGATTACCAGCAATCAAACGGAGGTGATAATTTCCTCCAGTGCACAGAAAATGAAAGGGTGAACATGTCTTTGCACATCTCAAGACATTATTTAGTCGGCATATGCTGCAATGACAAAACTCAGATGTGCATTTAACATTTGCTAGAATTCCCACTCACCTTTCGTGTCATTTATTTGCCAATATGGTAGCCCGTAAGCAGTTCAGTTTTAATGAACTTACAGATCTGACTCACTTAACTTCAGTTATGTCAATGATGCCGCTCCAATCTACACCAACAGCCAACCGTGCGCTACATGTAACTATACCGGTCGTGGCGTTGATGATGTTCTGTGCAACAACACAGTTTTTTGAAACCTGAGCTCATGTTGATAAAGACATCTGCAAGTCACCTCCTTCACACAACACTAACATAACTCGGTTTTCTTCCGATTTTAGCTTCCATCCGAGTGCTTCAAAAGTTTTGCACGCTGGTCTTTTTGACTCCTGCACCAGAATCGTGACAGTTACTTTAAAATTGTCATCGCTGTGCGTTTGTGAGTTATGGGTATCCAGAGGTGTACTTTCTTAGATTGGGAATTCACCAATTAATTGCTTTTCTATGCGGACACGGAGTGGCCTGACGTTTCACCAATATATTCATTTTCCACCACGTTTTACACGATCAGATGGATTGTGCTTGTACTCAAACAGCACCTATCTCTTCCGCTAGAGTATTTCATACAATTTTCCGAGATGAGCACTTGATCGTAGAGGCAATCGCGCACTAAATGCTGACACAGGGTGAAAGATGAGAGTTTGATGGGCGCCACAGAACTTTAGAAGCACATCACGATAGGTGCTCCTTGATAACGCCACTAACTTCATTTTATATAAAGGACAGATTATAAGGAGTCTTCTCTAAGTGCGAATATTGTTTCAAGGTTGACTGTCATTTGATTTAATCCAAGTGGCTAATGTTTCGCCTTGCGCACACAATTTAGCCGTTATGCACGCGTCTTCTATGTTTCTTTCATAACTAAGGGGTGAGGGAAAAGTAAGGGGACTAGTATATCTTTGCTAGATGGTGAGAGAAAGTCGATGGACTAGGATATATTTGCTAATTGGTCTATGATACCATTTTTTACTATAGCCATTTCTCAAATCTGAACATCATATTAGTGCCTTGAGAGCGCATATGGCGTAGTGGTTAGTGGTTAGAGGTGCCCTGCGTCACACACTAGGTCGTTGGTTCAATCTCGCGCTCATGGCTCACCAAACTACTCATTCCTCCGGGGTCGATAAATTGGTACCAGACTGGTCTCAAACTTGTCTGGTTGGATAAGCAGCACTGACTCGCTTCAGCGGGAGACCACCGCAAGTCATTGTAAAGGCCAGATATGCATTCAGTCACCTCAAAAAAAGTTAAAAGTGAAGATGATTGCATGGCGCATCTCTTAAAGATTGGTGAACGCCAAGAGCTTTACATCCTTTTATCGGTGCCTAAAGATTATACAGTTTTACTTTTTGCCCATATTGCGCATAGCTTCGGATCTGTTTGAGGATGTTCTCGCCTTCATTACGAACGCCCTGTAGTGGTGGTCGAGTTCAATATTCATGGAGCCATAAATTACAGAGAGTAAGAAAGGCGCAACAAGCCTGACACTTATTTCTTGACTTTACGGTGAGAGTCTCGATGAACCAAGAGGCGTCGAACCACTGCCTTGATATGGTTGCATCAATATAATGCTGGGGCACTTTCATAATGAGGTTCCTTTCTGTCATCAGCGGCCAAATAAAACGGGACTCTTTCGTTGAACAAGAATATTTTATTCGATTATCAGCAATCGTTTAAAAGCTTAAATCTCTGGTTGCTGCACTACATGCTCCTGTTTTGAAAAGAACTTTGATGGCGCTGCCAAAAAAATTATGTTCTACATTGACTGCGCCCTTTGACTATTATTTTGCTGGAAGAACGAAAAGCGTGTGAACGTGTAGAGGAAATCTTGTTATTGTAGTGGAAGATCTTTGTATGAGACATAACGTTTATCCGGAGTTTTTTTAAAGCGGAAAAAAATCTCAAATTGATTAGAAAAAAGAGTTGCGTTAGCGTGATCCAGCTACCGGCTTATCAAATCCATAATAAACAACACCAAGTCCACGCACAACACGCACGCTAGCCGACAACAAACGCATCGTGTACATGATACTCACCCTTATTTCTCTTACTATATTGCAATGAAACGATCTTTCCAAGAAATAATTAATAGCTACAGAGCTGACACTGCCAAAACTTATGCTATTGAATGGTTATTTTAATCTATCTGTCCTGCGAAAATATGCGTGTGTGAAACACAGATGTCTTCCTGCTGCTCCAAAGTTATGAAAAATTTTTAGGAAAAGACTATGTAGCACAGTAGCCAAAGATTTGAACTTGCGAATGATTACTGACGCTCTTATGAAAAGTCCTTGTCCAGCGAAAGGGTCGGATTGCTTTTGTCTCCAAATAATAGAGTTTTTACGTGGAAATAAACTCAGTTTCGCTGGTGTGATTAGATTCAACGTGGTACTCCACCACTAATCTAAAAATTAGACAGCAAACGGCAGTAAGAAATTAGGGTTTTTCTCTCCCCGCACCTATTTTCGACCCTTTGAAAGCGCGTTATCTGTTTTGAATTCGCAGCCCCCGTTCATCTATCTATCTATATTATATATATATATATATATATATATATAATAATTATAAATATATAAATAAATAAATAAAATATATAATCATTATATATAAATAATATATATATATAATGTATATATATAGTATAGAAAGGTATATCACCTGTATCACCTGTCGTCCCGTTGATCGTCGAGTGACTCGAGCGGGTACCAGCAACACTTCTATTTTCCCTATTGCGTGCAAGAGTAGCCCAGTGGGTCCTCCTCGCTCTAGGGATTCTCTGAGCATCATATCTTTCTTCCATCGCTTTCGTGAAGAAATTGGACCAGCGGGTCAGTGGTCCTCCTTTAGAGCGCGTGACGTCCCGATGAGTCCAGTCGGTGACGACTCTCGTCCATCGCTTGTCGTTTGATCCTGGCCTGTAGAACGGCGTCTCTGATTTTCAATCGTTCACGTAGGTCGGAACTTCGGATCCTCTGTCTCATTTGCGAGATACGGGATACTCCTAGCATCGACCTTTCGACTGCGCGTTCGATAACTCCAAGTGATCTTTCATCCTGCTTACGTAGCGACCAGGTTTCTGCTGCATACGTTAGGGCAGGGATAATTGTCGAGTCGAAAAGGTGGGCACGGAGTCGGATGTTCTTTGTCCTCTTCACTACATCTTCTATGCCTTAAACGTTCCCCAAGCCGCTTGTTTCCTCCTGTTCAACTCTGGGGCTAGGTCGTTCATCATGTTGATTTAACGACCTAGATAGATGTAACTGGAGCATTCGGAAATTGTCGTTCCGTTGAGCGTGAATGGGGCATTAGAAACCCATCTGTTCCTCATGAATATTGTTTTCGTTAGATTCAGTTGAAGACCGATCTTTCCACAGGCGTTATCGAAATCAATCAACATTCGTTCCGCTTAGCTGATGTTTGGTGTTATGAGGACGATTTCTTCAGCAAAGCGAGGATGGTTTAATTGTCGACCGTCAATTTTCACTCCCATTTCGTCCCATTCTAATGTTCGCATGACGTTTTGTAGGGTGGTAGTGAATAGTTTTGGCGAAATTGTATCGCCTTGTCGAACCACTCTTCTTACTTCAATAGTGATATTGTTGTAGAAAGAAGATATTTTGGTTATGAAATCTTTATAAAGCTCACTAAGGATTATTATGTACCGAGTAGGGACGCCCTGGTTATCCAGAACCTCTATAACCGCTTCTGTTTCCACTGAATCAAAGGCTTTTTTCAGATCGATAAAAGTGAGACAGAGTGGTTGTTTGTACTCTCGCGCAACTTCAATGAGTCTTGTTATCGTGTGGATGTGGTTTATGGTAATAAGTCCTTTTCGGAACCCTGCTTGTTCGCATGGCTGTCCTTCGTCCAGTGATCTGTCAATCCTGTTTGGAATGACTCGAGTAAAGAGTTTATAGACAACGGACAGCAAGCAGATTGGGCGGTAATTGCCTATGTCGTGAATGTCACCCTTTTTGAACAATCAACTCGACGATCAACGGGACGACAGGTGATACAGGTGATATACCTTTCTATACTATATATATACATTATATATATATATATTATTTATATATAATGATTATATATTTTATTTATTTATTTATATATTTATAATTATTATATATATATATATATATATATATATATATAATATAGATAGATAGATGAACGGGGGCTGCGAATTCAAAACAGATAACGCGCTTTCAAAGGGTCGAAAATAGGTGCGGGGAGAGAAAAACCCTAATTTCTTACTGCCGTTTGCTGTCTAATTTTTAGATTAGTGGTGGAGTACCACGTTGAATCTAATCACACCAGCGAAACTGAGTTTATTTCCACGTAAAAACTCTATTATTTGGAGACAAAAGCAATCCGACCCTTTCGCTGGACAAGGACTTTTCATAAGAGCGTCAGTAATCATTCGCAAGTTCAAATCTTTGGCTACTGTGCTACATAGTCTTTTCCTAAAAATTTTTCATAACTTTGGAGCAGCAGGAAGACATCTGTGTTTCACACACGCATATTTTCGCAGGACAGATAGATTAAAATAACCATTCAATAGCATAAGTTTTGGCAGTGTCAGCTCTGTAGCTATTAATTATTTCTTGGAAAGATCGTTTCATTGCAATATAGTAAGAGAAATAAGGGTGAGTATCATGTACACGATGCGTTTGTTGTCGGCTAGCGTGCGTGTTGTGCGTGGACTTGGTGTTGTTTATTATGGATTTGATAAGCCGGTAGCTGGATCACGCTAACGCAACTCTTTTTTCTAATCAATTTGAGATTTTTTTCCGCTTTAAAAAAACTCCGGATAAACGTTATGTCTCATACAAAGATCTTCCACTACAATAACAAGATTTCCTCTACACGTTCACACGCTTTTCGTTCTTCCAGCAAAATAATAGTCAAAGGGCGCAGTCAATGTAGAACATAATTTTTTTGGCAGCGCCATCAAAGTTCTTTTCAAAACAGGAGCATGTAGTGCAGCAACCAGAGATTTAAGCTTTTAAACGATTGCTGATAATCGAATAAAATATTCTTGTTCAACGAAAGAGTCCCGTTTTATTTGGCCGCTGATGACAGAAAGGAACCTCATTATGAAAGTGCCCCAGCATTATATTGATGCAACCATATCAAGGCAGTGGTTCGACGCCTCTTGGTTCATCGAGACTCTCACCGTAAAGTCAAGAAATAAGTGTCAGGCTTGTTGCGCCTTTCTTACTCTCTGTAATTTATGGCTCCATGAATATTGAACTCGACCACCACTACAGGGCGTTCGTAATGAAGGCGAGAACATCCTCAAACAGATCCGAAGCTATGCGCAATATGGGCAAAAAGTAAAACTGTATAATCTTTAGGCACCGATAAAAGGATGTAAAGCTCTTGGCGTTCACCAATCTTTAAGAGATGCGCCATGCAATCATCTTCACTTTTAACTTTTTTGAGGTGACTGAATGCATATCTGGCCTTTACAATGACTTGCGGTGGTCTCCCGCTGAAGCGAGTCAGTGCTGCTTATCCAACCAGACAAGTTTGAGACCAGTCTGGTACCAATTTATCGACCCCGGAGGAATGAGTAGTTTGGTGAGCCATGAGCGCGAGATTGAACCAACGACCTAGTGTGTGACGCAGGGCACCTCTAACCACTAACCACTACGCCATATGCGCTCTCAAGGCACTAATATGATGTTCAGATTTGAGAAATGGCTATAGTAAAAAATGGTATCATAGACCAATTAGCAAATATATCCTAGTCCATCGACTTTCTCTCACCATCTAGCAAAGATATACTAGTCCCCTTACTTTTCCCTCACCCCTTAGTTATGAAAGAAACATAGAAGACGCGTGCATAACGGCTAAATTGTGTGCGCAAGGCGAAACATTAGCCACTTGGATTAAATCAAATGACAGTCAACCTTGAAACAATATTCGCACTTAGAGAAGACTCCTTATAATCTGTCCTTTATATAAAATGAAGTTAGTGGCGTTATCAAGGAGCACCTATCGTGATGTGCTTCTAAAGTTCTGTGGCGCCCATCAAACTCTCATCTTTCACCCTGTGTCAGCATTTAGTGCGCGATTGCCTCTACGATCAAGTGCTCATCTCGGAAAATTGTATGAAATACTCTAGCGGAAGAGATAGGTGCTGTTTGAGTACAAGCACAATCCATCTGATCGTGTAAAACGTGGTGGAAAATGAATATATTGGTGAAACGTCAGGCCACTCCGTGTCCGCATAGAAAAGCAATTAATTGGTGAATTCCCAATCTAAGAAAGTACACCTCTGGATACCCATAACTCACAAACGCACAGCGATGACAATTTTAAAGTAACTGTCACGATTCTGGTGCAGGAGTCAAAAAGACCAGCGTGCAAAACTTTTGAAGCACTCGGATGGAAGCTAAAATCGGAAGAAAACCGAGTTATGTTAGTGTTGTGTGAAGGAGGTGACTTGCAGATGTCTTTATCAACATGAGCTCAGGTTTCAAAAAACTGTGTTGTTGCACAGAACATCATCAACGCCACGACCGGTATAGTTACATGTAGCGCACGGTTGGCTGTTGGTGTAGATTGGAGCGGCATCATTGACATAACTGAAGTTAAGTGAGTCAGATCTGTAAGTTCATTAAAACTGAACTGCTTACGGGCTACCATATTGGCAAATAAATGACACGAAAGGTGAGTGGGAATTCTAGCAAATGTTAAATGCACATCTGAGTTTTGTCATTGCAGCATATGCCGACTAAATAATGTCTTGAGATGTGCAAAGACATGTTCACCCTTTCATTTTCTGTGCACTGGAGGAAATTATCACCTCCGTTTGATTGCTGGTAATCAACCATGGAACATAATCCCAGCCGTTTTGATTGAATTTCTAGAAATCGTGGCAAAATACCTAGAAAAATGAGATTTTCCGGCTGTCGTTGTGCGTTGACGTAAGATTAACAAGAGGAGTGTCGTTCATTGATGTGTTTCTACATACCGTCAATAACTAAAAGGTAATAATAATAATAAGTTCCTTTTCAAATTCATTGAGTCATAACATTTACTCATTCCTTCCTTCATTAGAAGAAATGTGCAAGATTTGCAGAGGCCCTAATGAAAATGGTGGAAGAGTTTTGTGCTGCTTTTAATCTTAATATACTACAATGTTTTTGTCATCACTTTTTCCTATTCTTTTGACAAGAATGCTTATAGAAACGGCATACCAAAATACAAACTCAAACTCACATTAGATATTTAGGGTAGCACAAAAGTAATGTGACACAGAAGTCGATTTCTTCGTCATTAAACTCTTCATAACCACTACCGTCTAGGGGTATACTGGCATTGTTGCTGCCGACAAAATCGAAATTGGGATCAGTATCGATGAGTCACATTATAGAGATGTTGAGAGCAATTTTCTCTAATTCTCAGTCGTAGGTCTATAGAAAAAAGTGAAAAACAACGTGCTCAGTTAATGACAATGAACTTAAGTAATTTTAAAATATTTTTTTTCCAAAAGTCCCATGCTGTTGGTATCAGGAAAAGTATTATTTCCGGTATCACTAGTCTTTACTGTCCCATTCGCAAGGTCACAATCGTAATAATCGCTTACACATATCCGGTACTGGAACGGACCTCAGTGCACTGTGTCCATTCCTAGAAAGATTTTATTGAGTTTCTTCAAATCAATGCCGAAACGATTGTCGCACTCATCAGAGATCTGATCGGTCTGCACCGCAATGACTATCTGGAAAACAAAGAATGTACAACAAAGATTAGTCGCGTTAGGAATCTAAGTTGGCCAATTTAATGCAATGAAAGCCTACCTTCCATCTCTTATGAGTGGGCTACTTGAAATTCTTGAAAAGATTTTATTGAATCTCTTTAAATCATTGCCGAAACGAGGTCATAGATCGGTGTACCACCAAACGTACCAAAGTTAGAATAAGAAGAGCTTTGAAGGTGATATTCTCTCGAACTGATTAGAGGATTTGATAATCGCTCTGTTGATTGCTCAATCGCTCTATTGACTTTTAAACGAATGACTAACGTTTTTTGATGTCTTTTTGATTATGCATTGTCACTGCGCTTTTTTGATGTGATCGCAAATTCAGTATGGGTTATCGCTTCCGCTTTTACATTGCTATATTGCTATCCTTTTTTGCCATATTGTGAAGTACAGAATCAGCTCATTAGCATAAATCCCGAAAATTCAAATTAGAACTCAAACGGCATCACAAAATACAAATAAGATTCATGAGAGGAATAGTAGGCCATTGCATTAAAGGGAAAATTTGCTGATCAAATTTGGCAAATCAGTATATTACTATCAGAATTGCTAGAGATATAAAATAAAAAGTGAAACATTTGTCAGAATGGCGTTTATATATCGTCTTTTTCTGAAGTCTTAGGCATCCTTCCAAGTATCGAAAGCAGCCTCGCTTTGCGTTCGTTATTTAATCGAAAAACAAAAGTTTACTGAGATATTGAGCAGTATTTGTTACTGTGCTGGACTGGCATTGGGTAGCAAATCTGGCTCGTCTATTACGATTTTATTTTTTTAGCCATATCTTTTGCTCAACATGTCATATTTCGGCAATTTCTACGCCGACCACTCACTCAGTTAGAGAGCACTATTACCTGTGAATTCTCATGTGAACGCGACATAATCGCTTAATTGATTAAACAAAAAAACTTAATGAGCACAGTGGAAAGCCGACAATAATAGCAAATATTAAAATCTGTCATCAAACCACTTATTCTAGAAAAGGTCACTGAAACAGCAAAATCAAAACAGCATTCGAAAATGTTTACGTTATCCCGTCCAGGTAACACTTTCTTTATTTCCAATCCTCTTTCTGTGTTCTAGAGAGTATTTTGGAAACTACGCATAGAGGAAATTTAAGCAACGCCAATAAATTCCGGAAATACTAGCCTAGAAACTCTCGGAAAATTTCATAGTAATTCGTCACCTTTCTCAACTTAGGCATTCATTCGAGGCGTGCTCTCCTTATTTTCTAAATAAAAGGAGTGCGGCATTGGGGACAGCGTAAACAATGGATTAAAATTACTGATTAGAATCCAGTATGATGTCCGAGCTGAGTTTAGTCGTCGGTCACCATTATCCAAGATGATGACCACCATCACAACATCCCTCCTTGAAAGAAAAGATTTATTTTCAAAACTTATCCCTTAAATGGATTGCAAATTCAATCCGTTCGTTTCGAGTGCTTTCTTGAGACCAAGCTCAAGTTTCAGTATCCCTGACAATGCTTTTTTGAGCCATGCATGTAGTCTGTTATGGGCAATTATACAGTGCAATACATGTGTTTCGACCTTGGCAGCCCCATCAGTCGCAGAGTGCTTTTCGTTTTAGCCGACCCTCTTGGAAGGGAGGACTCAACCTCTTTACATAGAGGAGGTGCAGACGTACTATTTCTACGTGCCTTCAAAAAAAGATAACACTAAATAGGCAATTTGTACACTCGATTGCTCTTCGATGGCATCTTGAAATTTCATATCGCTCATTTCGAGAATTCTCTTAAGCATGCTAAACTTTCAACATAACTGGTAACTATTATGTGTATAGGGCTGTATAAGTGTCCATAACAAATCACATGACATGTTGACTCAAATAATAATGATCAGAGTTATTGAAATTTGAGCGTAGTCTCAAGATAGAACTCAAAACGAATCGTATAATATTTTCGCACGCACTTCAAAATCATGTTGTGTCACGATTATATTTCGCCTTCTGATTCATAAAATTTGAATCTCATCTGTAACACAGTCTAATCCGACTCATCATTTCGACCAACGTATCCCTAGTTGATCAAATATTTAGTTCAAAGAGGTCTATCGTTTTGTTTTCACGCAAGAAAGTTATGGGATTTCTAGATTCTCAAATTCCATCAAATAAGACTTTTGCTAGGCAAATATCATGCAGCCTAAAATGATCATCGCGTTGATCTCATTACCTCGTCGAATTACACATTACCTAAAAATCACGGTTTAACCTCGGCTTCTTCACCCAGATATTCTGTTTTCATCGTTACACAATCGGCCAACAAACCTTGAACTTTGCTCTTCTTTGCCGCTTGTTTACTTAACTACAACCTATGGAAGAATCTCATCTCTATCTGGCGTTGTGTTTGATTTGCAATGCCTTCGCTTTCCAAGTTAAAGAAAAAAATATCAATAGCATGACAAAGCACAAGGAGGACTAAACGCGAATTTATACGTTCCTCGATCACGTCGTCAGCTAAAGGCGGACATTAGTAACGAAATAAAGCGTAGGCGGCGTAAGAATATCATTTTGTTTCACACAAAATTGGGTCGGTTTGAATAGAAAATCGTTCGATGAGGACGAACACCTTCTTCGCTCTACCAATACTGTCGCGGAACGTTCAGCACTATTCAGTAGTTTCGCTATAATACGCCATGATTTTCACTTGAATGATGTGAAAATAATGGCACTTTTTAAATCAGAAACAATATTTTTTGCTGACAAACATTATCAATTTTGAAATGCAGATAGGCTTGCCTATCCTTGTCAACTACATGGCAATTTCCCTTGCATTTCAAGGTAAAGTCTACTTTCTCCGACCCACGCGACAACTTTTCCTGATATTTTTTGTGAACATTCTCATGACCATGACTGAATAGAAGAGTTTCAGACTGAGAGGCACAGGTGTCTCATAAACTTCGATCAACGTGTCTGTGTGAGAAATTTCAAACTTTGGAGCAGTACTCTCAGAATCCTCACTACAGGTGAACCTAAAATGTAAGACTACTTTGTTAGAGTCAAATATACCAAATAAAAAGCAAAAAAAAAATTTCTTTCATAAGCTTATGAAAGTTCAATTCAATTTTTTCTCCAATCTATCGAAGAAGACATTGCCGTCTTTTATTTTCAAGCGACGACTCTCAGTATTGAGACGTCAACAAAAAATAGATCTTTATCGATAAGAATGAACTCAATTGCTTTAAGAACTACAATTTACTACTTCTGAAAAAAAGACAAGTAATTACCCTTCGTTTCGAGTGTTCCCCAGGACCACGCTCAACTTTGAACACCGTAAATTTTGATTCGAGTGTTTTCTTAATACCAGAAGTCAAATTGTAAAATATCTCGTATTTATTATTTGGGCCAACATGTCATGTGGTCTGTTAAATGGGCTGACTTATAGAGCCGGATACACGTGTTTCGACCTTAACGGTCTTATGAGTCGGGCAATAACCTTCGTCTTTGACCAATCCTAATTTTGAAAATGCCTGATAATCATCTTTGAGCTATGCATGTGATTCAATTAAGGGCAACTTATAGAGCCCGATACACGTGTTTCGACCTTAAAGGTCTTATTAGTAGGGCAGTACCCTTCGTTTTCTAGCCAATCTTCTCTGGGTAACCCAACCTCTATGAAGAGATGAAGGCGACGATTTTTTTTACACCTGCTATTAAGTGAAAATATCACTGAATGGGCAGTGTTTTACACTCGATTGCTCTTGACTGGTGTTGTTAAATATATCATATCTTTCGTTTCGAGTTGTTTCTTGACACCACGCTCAACTTTCAATATGCTTAAATTGCCCTATAAAAGATAAAAGACCACAAGTATGGCTCAAAAATTTTTGTCAAACAGATAAGTAAGTGTTTCTCTTTTTTCATCTTCTTAGCAAATGGCTCTTTGATTTAGATCTTTGTGAGGGTATATTTTTTGTGAATTAATCTTTTCCTTCGGTAGAAGCAGCCAAATGCAATGGAACCAACATGGCAACGGATCTGAGAGTTCGTGCTTTGAAGAGACATAATTGCAGAAGGTTTGCTTCGAGTATTTTAAAAGTTTATCATCTAGTCCATTAAATGTCGCTGTTTGCTTCAACAATTCTTATTGCTGCATGAGTGCTCAGTTCTTAAAGGACGTCTGGCTCGCGGGTCGCTAGCAGACTACCCGCAGAAGGATAACAAGAACTGCTTGGCGATTGAGTAAATTTTCAGTACAAACATTACCTTCATTTGTTATATGAAAATCAAGAAAACTTATCTTGATTAGCTGACGCGAGTCTAATACTACATACGCCCAGGCTCTGTATCATGAAATGGAGTGATAACTTCAGAGTTGTCGGTCAAAATGACGGCGCGTCCTACCAGTTAGTAGAAACGAACTTCAGTGACAGCAGAGCGAATGATGTTCTTTAAAGAAATGGTAAGCGTATATGATAACCAGATAGCAGCTTGCTCGTCCATGACCGTCCATCTGTAGCAGTGATCTTCTAATGTAATAGTATTCTTCCAACTGCACGTCGCTTTCCATAAATAGAAAAATTCGCGTGTCAAATTGTTATGTAAGCGAGAGTACGTCATCTAGCAAGGTTGCTCAAATTGGCAACTTTGTCCCCATACATTGAAAACCTAATGAAGAAAAGTTTTGAACTTCACAGAATACTTGAATGATGTCGCAGTTCAGTTTATGCTTGAATGAGAAAGCCTAAACTTTTCATGTCATTGCATACAAAAGCCTAAGATCAGTCGATTTATATTGGCTCCGATGCATCCGCTTAGTGGGAATGACTACAAAACAATGCTGGATTATTAGGCTGTTCTTGGGCTGTGAAGATTTGAAAAAGCCACATTGATACCACTTGCATCCAATGTAGATTAGGTGGTGAAAGTAAAAAAATCACATCTAAAGTTAGTGGTATGTGTGGAAATAGTACGTGGCATTCATTAAACGCCTTCAATAGCATTGATGGAAAAAATTCCTCGAAAAAGCTGACAATGAAAAGATTGTGGCAGCTGATGTGCTTCTCAATCGAGCCTAGTATAACTATTCATAATATGATACTGAATATTTATAATTATTTATAATGAATCCCACATAACAAACTGTAGTTCCCATAATATGTAAGGGAGTTATCTCATGCTTATCGAAGTGTCTCAAAACTTTCTTTCCAACCTAATATCACAAGTGATCGCTCTAGTCACTAGACGATAAACGAGATGACAGGTGGTACTGTTGATTTATTGAAATGCAAGTGAGAAAATATAAAGATATTCAATCATTAGAAGTGAGAATACTGAAATCGCACCTGCAGTTAAAACTGAATTGCAGTGTCGATTGATTCTTCGAAATTATAAAACCAAAGAGATCATCCAATGGAGTTTAAGTGGAAACGTCGATGAATCCAATGGTTAAGTAAGAACCAGCTAGAATTTGTGGTGCAATCTGTTTGAAGGCCGTTTCCACTTGATTGCTATTACTATGTTGGTGGGTTTTTCATTTCAACTGTTTTCTCAGCCGAAGTTACACGCATTTAGTCCTAGTCTAGAATAATGCAGTAGCACAACAGTAAGTTCGATCAGTAACGCAGAAGTTGCGAGAAAACAAAAGACAGGACCTCATTACACAACTTTACGGCCTTCAAGTCTTACCTAACTGAATAGAAACTTTCCAGCCAGTGGAGAATTTGCGAGAACGACATTTACAGATGAAGGGAGATCTACCGAGTAAAGGGCAATTATCATTGTCGTTTAGCGTATATAAGTTTTTCACTAGACAACCTCAACAGATTCGACATAACAGAGACAGTAGCCAAGTAAACGAGCATAGCTTCTCCTAACGGTCAATGAGATGGGTAATACAAATATGATAGCGAAAACCACTAAAGTACCACTACTACATGAGAGACCGTACATAAGTAAGACTGACGAGGTTCCCCAGGTCGAAACACGTGTATCGGAGTGTACAAGTACCTATAACAGACCACATGCATGGCTCGAAAATGATTTTCAAGCATGTTGAAATTTGCGCTTGGTTGTTAAGAAAACACGCGAACCGAAAAGCATGAAATATAAGAATCAATCGCAAGCTCCTCATAATTTCACAAGCCATTTTCTATTCTTTACACTTTCACGATAAGTTTTGGTTTCCATTCAACTCTCTACTTGGTAACCAGTGACACTTAGCAATCTACTGCTCCGGATAAGTTCGCAATTCCACTTATAGTGAGGCATTGAAAGACAAACCAATTACGTAATCATCATTCATGGTGGTAGTATATTAAACATGTAGAATTTCTGCCTCACCTCGAACACTTAAAGCAGTGGTGATGACCGTAATGAACGCGCTCCCATGCATACTGACTGTGTGCGAAAATAGTCAAAGCACTTGAGAATACTGGAAAATGGAAGGTATTAAGAGCATGGATATATCAGAAAATCTACATTCAATATCAAAAAATAACAAAATGAAGAGTGAGATAAAGAAAAGGGACAGAATCTTATCCAAGAAAAACCTGAATTCTACAAAAATTTCCATTTCTTATTCAGTTACATTGCTTGCATTTCCTTTACTTAATATTGAACATGAAACAAGGTTTTCTTTATCAAGAAATGGATTTCGCTATGTCATCGAGATTAGAATGTATTGTTGTTATTACTGCTCATAATATCGCGCTTGAAGCGGCGAATGATGATGATGTGTCGATCCGAAGGAAGCAATGGTGCTGTTATACCCCTTCCAACGATTGCCTCTAATATTCGTGGGAAGGCTTTCGTGAAGCTATTTCTAAGCTCGCAATAAAAATCGACTCAACTAAAATGTTGTAATCCTGTGGCATTCATCAAAAGGACAAGATTTCCAAGAGCCGAAAACTGCGCAAAATGTTTGGCTTCTACGGTCCATGAATGCGAAGAAATGATTAGAATGGAAAAGTACTGGTATCCGTACAGTAGGCGTAAATATAGGTAATCGAAACAGAAAGTAAATAATATTAAGCAGAAATAGAGATTTAATATTTAATGCTCTATATTGCTCTTAGATCCTGATTCCGCAATGGTGAGCGTCTCGGTGTTACGAATTTCTTGACGGCAAAGATAAAGCCAATATACACGTCAATTGGTTGCTTAAAGTTTAAGAAAAAACTGCGAGCCTGAATTTGAAAAAAAACGACAAAAACAGTGTAATAAATCTCTTTTAGAGTTCGCATGTTTAGACGACAAATTATTTGTTGAAATATACTCAATTATAGGCAACTAAAGATGAACAGAATTCAGACCATTAGAAAACTACAGTTAGTTGTGCCAACTAATCAAATAAATCGATTATTCAACACGAACAGCTGAATCTCTGAAAGCATCACAGTTTCTCAAATTGTCAAATTTTACTATAATCCACATAGACGACCAATTGCCTGAGGCACAATCCTGAGAACGCCGTAATACAGCTAAGTCCGCGTAC
The DNA here is from genome assembly GCA_019055375.1 of Parelaphostrongylus tenuis. Classification (NCBI taxonomy): domain Eukaryota; kingdom Metazoa; phylum Nematoda; class Chromadorea; order Rhabditida; family Metastrongylidae; genus Parelaphostrongylus; species Parelaphostrongylus tenuis. The sequence goes on from JAHQIW010002750.1 coordinate 39,758, forward strand.
CCTGCTTACAAATGAGATGAAAAATTATCTTGATAAGATTCTAACTCCTTCCGAGTTAAAAATTACACTGTTCACTCTTTTCGTACCAGGTATCGCGTTTCAATGGCTACATTTGATGCTAGATGACTTCGAAAAGTACTGTCAAAAACCACTCTTTTGAAAAATCGTATCAATAATAAAATGGGCAGAGAAGAACTTTTCTACAGATCTAATAAAAACCCAAATGCTCTCGTAAAATCATCAACAGTTGCTACTAGTGGATGTTAATGACAATTCATGCTATTAAAGTGTAATGTCATATTGAGTAAGCTTTTTTATTGCGAGAACGTCGATTTGTTTACCAGATATTACGATACTATGGGTGTACACTAAGAAAAAGAAGTGAAATGGAAGTGCAGAAATAGAGCAGTAAAAGTACATAAAATTATAAAACACACAGAATTAAAAACGTCTAAACACCTTAACATGCAGCAGTGCAAACTGATCAAAGTGGTTCTTTTATTTGGACAGTAGTATCGAAGTCATAGAGCGCTTTAAGGTATTCAGAAAAATCTTCAACACCACTCATTCTTTAGTAATTCACCGTCCAATGCTTAGAGACCAGAATGGTTTTTCAACAACTGACTTCCAATTTTTCAAAATTAGAATGTTGAACACTTCATCGGCTTATAGAGGACCATTGGCATGTGCAATAGAGATTGGTTTTTTCTCGAAACTATCACTAAGTTCCTTTCATTATTACTTGAGCCAACTTGTCATGCGGTCTGATAAGGCCTCTTGTACAGCCCGATACACGAATTTCGTCCTTACAGATTCGTCAGTCGGGCAGAACCCGTCGTCTTTCGATCTTTTTATAGTCAGTCCTCTCGGGAGCTCTGCTCCCTTACAGAGAGTCATCGAAGACGAAAGTTTTACACTCTATGTCAAGTAGAATTTTCACCTAACATTTTCGCTGACTATGAAATATCGAAAGACGACGGGTTCTGCATGACTGACGAGCCTGTAAGGACGAAACGCGTGTATCGGGCTGTACAAGAGCCCTTCCCAGACCACATGACAAGTTGGCTCAAATGATAATGAAAGGATCTATTGAAATAAGGTATAACTATCATTAAGTCTTTAAATTATGGAGAGTTAATCCGAAATACGTTGCGATTACATAAAAAAATTTGTGTCCTGTTTGAGGAAATATGACAATGATAACATTCCAAATCTGAGATGAGATACAGATTCAAAGCTGAAAAAAGTTATTGCAATTGCCTTTATGCTTTAATTATAATACATATCGCCTCTTCAAGAGAGTCGATTCGACAAAGAAGATTATTTGAAATTTGAGAGAATCAAGTAGCGTCCAGATCACTGCATATTAAAGGGGCAGAAAGTGGAAAAAGCACGTGGTAGATGCCGGATGATTCTCGTAAAGGAATCAGTTTACTTGGGCCCACCCTCACACCTGTTGCTCCACATCCCGCTAAGAAACGGAGTGACCTTCAGTCTCATGGTCACTAAGAGTAAGCAGCATCCCCAGTGAAGAAACAGTTGAGCTCCCACCAATGACAACATGTCTAGTGAAGTCGCAATGCTCAAATTTCATGAAATGCTTCGAATTCTTACGAACGAATGATATTTGATACTAATAAATTTGATTGAGTAAAAAATTGTAGATTAGCTGGAAGATGCAGAGGCTGCGGAGCGAATAGATTAGATTGGAAGCTGGAGCCTTAGAAAAAAAAGAGTTGAACACATGAGAGATTGCTCAAGTTAACCGAATTAAACTATTGAATGCTTATATGACTTGTACTGGAATGTGAATTGTTGAGTTTAATGCTGTTTTAGACAAAACCAGTAAAGATGGCCATAGTGCCGAAACTATTAATCGAAATATCAAAATAATGCACAGGCAATGATAAGAAGGAAAACTCTTAATCGCCCAAATCAATAATGTAATCAGTCAAGAGAGGCGATATGCTTGAGGGAAAAAACGGTTTGAAAAGGAACAAATGAAGCGTTTGTTCGGAGCTGTCTAAGAACAACTGTTTTTCGATTTATTATGGCAGACTTTTTATTTAGCTTTTTACGAGATTTTAGAATTCTAATCATCATTCTCGCATACGCACATTGCGATGGTTTAACCTAAGTAGACGCTAGAGGGGTAAGATGCTACGGTGCCGTCAAGTGATATATTACGCGTTTCACTGTCTTTTTCAGTCGACGTTTTGTGGCGTGTTATTAATATATATATATTTAAACATTGCTTTCAATCCTCCCAAGTGGTTTACCACCTCATCGTGGCTTGGAGGTGTTCCTGAGTGTCAGACTGCGAAGTACAGAGAGGGTTTCAATCCTTAACAGCGCTAAGCAAGTTGAGAAAGAGTCCGACGTTTCCACTCGGTAAGCTCACCTAAAAGTAAGTCGTACCATAAATGACCACCGTATTGGAAGCAAGGTGGTATTTTCCGTCTGATCCACATGAATCGGCGACTGCTCTAACGTGGGGAGGATCTGAGGAATTGGCTAGCTAGTTTTACCTTGGATATCTGGGAACAAATCAGCTAAACCAGCACATTTTCATGTGCTGGGTCCGCACGACCTATAAATACGACCCGTCAAGGTCTCCAGATAATTATGTTAACAAAAAAGGTGTCCTTGAAGTGTCTGGAAAGCGCATATTCCAACATATCACATAATTTGGCTCAACATGATAATCAATTACTTAATCCAAAGGCTCAATTAGAAGGTTTGAAATTTGCTCTTAAAACTGGGGCGGCTAAGAGTTAGTTGACTTGTTTAGTCAATGTGTGGTCCCATCAGTAGGATGATTTATACAAAAAAAGCTCCTCACTGCCTGGAAAGGTAAAAGCTAGACTGCACAAGATTTGATCATAATACGAGATTTGGAATCATTTTTCGCCCTAAATACACAGCAACAGCTAAAAAAAGTGATTTGCACAATGCCACAATGGCAGTTCTCAGTACTTGCGCATTTCTCCTTTCCTTACAATACTCCATAAAAGCCTCCCTCTACTATAGATTAGCGCTAAACTTGTAAGTTTTTTTTAACTTAAACTGTTGTAGAAGGACGAACATCGCGGCCTTGATAACTCCAAGGGATGCGTCACGCATTAGTCTTTAATCTTTAGCTTCATTTGAGGTGATTGATTGCATATCGAGTCTTTAGAATGACTCGCGGTGGCCTATCAATGTCCAAGTCAATGCTGATACCCTCTAAGACAAGTCTGATATTCATTCAACAAGCCCGGAAAGATGGAAAATTCAGTGAGCCTTGAGTGCAATATCGAACCACCAATCATGGATCAGCCATGTGTATGTGCCACAGAGCGCCTCTAACTACTGCATCTACGTTCTCTTCAAGCTAATCTAAAGACCCTAAAACCTATAAATAAGAATCATCCGCACAGCTGCATTGATCCTTCGTCAGCTACTAACTTGGAAAAGTTCATGGTACACTGAAAAGAAACGCTTTTCAGAATGCTTTCAGGTTTATAATCAAAACAGACATGTGTCGAACAGTAGTGAGGGGTGCCTGACAAGGCACATGGGAACCTAGTATCTCAATCATAAGCATCATTGTAGGTGAGCTACACATCTCTGTAAGGTCTCCAAGTAGTAGCACACTCGTCCGGGAACCAAAAACACCGACTCAGACATTTTATGCCTCACAAGTCACTGTGAAGGCCAAGTATCCATTCATTCACTTCTCAGATATTTTCCCATCAACGTTCAAAAAAGCACGTCTATTCTTTCACAGCTCGCCACCAGAAGTGCTCATCTGCCGTTCTGAATTAACGGCAGATTGTCATATAGAAGATCATTATTTTTGTCCTTGCCAAATGAGCGATTGCTGTTTGTTACCTTCTTGATCTCAGTCTATTGTAAGTTAAACTGAGAAATTCAGTGCGGCAATTATGGGACGTATTGGATATGGTTTTCGAAGAAAACGTTTACTTACTTTGAGCTAAAAATATTACAAGAAAGAGCAACAGTTTGATTAGAAAAACATGTATTTTATAGTTTGTAACATCAATTTTCAGTGAAACACAACATCACATTGTGAAGCTCGTATGTCCCCACATATTTGAAGAAACTCAATTTTCTAAAACTCAAAACCTTCAGCTTTTGTGTCATCTGATTGAGGACGCTTGATTGGACGAAAATCCAAAATGTTTTTTATTTGCGGATCATTATCTGTTAAGAAGACCCGTGACAGTGAGAAAGCGTGGACAGTTATTTATTTTGATTTCAATATGTTAAAAGTCCGCCTATCTCTAAACCTCGGCATGATTGAAGAAATGCAGATATTCTCACGGACTGTCCTTCAGACTGTTGTTTTGTTGTCAGTTTCGCAAATTGTGTCACACTAGACCGGTGACCGCTTTCAAAAACTAGTTAAGGAGGCTCTGACGAAGGTGCTACCGCCAAAACGTTAGCCATCGAGTTTTGAGGAAAAGAAGCACAGTACCGACCTCGCTCAAGTTTTAGATAAAGAAAAGGACAGTTAATGAGATATTTTAATTGTATTACGCTTCGACTTCAATGGTAAGAGCGAGTCAAACAAATGACCAATATGTTTTTTTATCACAAGGCTGAGTAACAACTGATGAGATCATAGAGACTTTTACTGTAAACATTTCCGATCTGAAGCGTCCCATAGGCGGCATCGTTTATTGACGCGATTGTGACATTAGTGTAAACGACACTCACTCTTACTCATATTTGTTTAAACCGCAATAATAGCAGATCCTCACTATTGACTGGTTCATTCAGATCACTAGATTCTGATTAGAAACCTCAATCATCTATAGATGCCGCTAACTGGGTGAAGTTTTGCTAGAATTTAGATGTGAGCGATTCATAGCCTTCTTACGAGAATTCAGGTGATTTATAATTACAGCGGAACTCAAAATATTATATCAAACAATCCTAGAATTTTTTGTTGAGTAGAATGTTAGAGAAGATTCGGAATCACACATCTAAAAGCAATACTTTTGGTAGATGCGACCTTGACAAGCCATAGATATCTAACCAAAAAATCAAGATCGGCAATGATAAATGCTCGTATTCCTTTCCTACATTTACAATCTTAATAATCAGTTCGATGTCTTCCCAAGCCCACTAATGCTACTGCTTTGATGCTCGAACACGGAAGATTCCTCATCGATACAAACGATATGCATATGATCATAGACGTTTGAAATTCATTGTGATCTATTCAATAGCCCTGAATATAGCGATCATTTTTGAAGAGATCTTTTCCAAAATAGAAGTCATCAAGGTAACATTCATTAGTTTAACTCTTTGCGACGGCAGCATAATCGATGTCGCCACTGGCGCGCGAATTTCATTCCTCGAAAAAAAATTTTCTCTGTCTCGAAGAAAAGTCTAATTCCTTGTGACGTTCTAATAGAACCTGATTTTCTCTACAGGTCTGCATACTTTTTGTGCATTATATCTTCTATGTGCAATAAGAGCTCCAAAAGTGAAAAATCAATTTCATTTTCACGCTCACAGTGCGCTATAAGAAGCGCTTCGAAAATCATTCTGCGTCTCGAACTCGCCGAGATTTGCGCTATCAAATAATCTTAGTGTAGTCAGATAAAAAGTAGTCCACAAACTTTACTTGAACAAATAAGGCAAATCGAATGTGAAAAATTTTAGCTGCCACAGTGTACTACAAAGGCTTTCTAAAATCCAGGCAAACTATCTGAATCCCAAGATTAAGCTTTCGCATTATTGTTCAAATACTGGATGAAAAACTTCCCTCACTAAAATTGACCTTTGAGGGCCAAAGTAGTCCTCACCGCCCTCAAAAAGAAATCAGTTCAAAATAAATTGGTTTCGTCAGCTGAAAGGATCACGACAAAGTTGATGAAAAGTAAGCAGACCGAAGAAATCGAAGCAATCCTGAACCAAGAATTTTTCTGGATAAGCCAAACAGGAGATTGTTATAATATGATTTATTTGAGCACCCGAAATATCGATAGATTTCAGTTTTAGAGTCTAGACAGACCAGGTCGTCTACAATATAGTCAACCGAACACCTTCATAACCCCAAGAGAAAACCACCAAAACTATTTCACTCGCATTATGAACAATCAGCTTCCTCACACATTCTCCTTTTTCTATGAATTTTTTACTGAATTTCCCATTAAGCGTGAAGAGCTTACATGGACTGTCAATGCATCTGTCCATCAAAGTTCGCCTTCAACTAATGAGTCAAATAAATCATGATAAGGGAACAATCCTTTCTGCGATCAATGTTCGGATTTATCAAGTTTATCCAGAATATTTCGAGAATCTAACGTGCCGGTGTCCTATCTTTCTAGCAAGGATGAATACTTCAACATTTTTCGCTTAGTTCGACCGCTTTAATATAGACATCGCTCAAAAACAATGATAGTCTGATAAAGATATAACATGTTTTGAGTTGTTATGGTCTATGTGCTGGACAGACGCTTGTTTCGTCCTATAGGAGTCTTCAGCAGCACAGTTCCTCGGTTCACCCGATTCCTTGAAGCTGTACTCCCTCATGAAGAAATGGACGCCGGGTAATTAATCACCGCAAGTTAGGTGATAGAATCCCCTGACACTGCAAGGGACCAGCAGTCGTGTTTGTGGCTGCTAAAATGAATCGGTAAATGTAGATGTATGATTCAATGAAGCAGCCACAAGCTCGACTACTGGTCTTTGGAATTTCACAAAATTCTATCACCTTACTTGCGGTGATTTATTACAACGTTTATTCCTTCATACAGGAGTATAGCTTTGAGGGATCGGCTTAATCGAGGAATTGCGCTACTGAAGAGTCCTGAGGGATGAAACAAGCGCCTGTCTAGCACCTAGATCTGACAAATCGCTCAAAACATGTTGAATCATTACCAACATTTTCCTCCTTATATCATCGTGCTCTACGCGCTCCCATTGAGGTGTTTGATTTAAATTAAACTTTGCCCACCAGTGGTTTTCCAGACGTTTGCACGATAGACTGCTGGTTTCTCCCAGTTTTCACAGTACGCTTCATAGGAGATGAAATCAAGTGTACCTGAACTCCTGCATCAATCGCTTTTACTGTTAGAGCAGACTGGGTAGTTCTGGGTTTTTCGTAGTCGCTCGTACAGCGGCTACGAGTTAAGTGAAACCTTATTTCTAATGATATTTCAGTCACCAATACCTTTACATTCGACTACTTCCATAGATCTCTCTCAAAGCAATATGTAATCTGACAACAAACTATGCGTGATGGGATAACATATCTTGAACCTTTCATGAAGCTTCTTATGACACTTATGCACTGACTGCTAGACAGTATTACGGCATTACAGCTTCATTGGTGGCAAGGTGTTTTTTGGTTCAGCCAATCCCTTGTAATCCCAATCGTGCTACTGATGAGGCTGCGATGTCGAAACACGAGTCTGGAACTGTATAAGTGCCATAATAGACCTCATGAAAAGCTCAAGATGTGTTATCAGATTGTATGTTGCTTTGAGCGACGTCTATAAAAGCAATCGAATGTATAAATTTGATTCATTTCATTAGCTACGAGCGGTCAGCTGTTGGTCACTGCAAGGTCGGGGGATTTTGTCACCTGACATGCAGTGATTTTGTACATAATTCAGCGTCAGTTCTTTATATGTAAGGGGTACATATCTTGTAAGAGAATGCTGAGCCGAATAGGCTTCATGGTACTGATGAGGCTGCAATGCCGAAGCACGTGTTTAACACTGTGTAACTGCCACAGCAGACCTTATAGAAGGCTCAAGATTTTATAGATTATATATTTTGCAATTTTTAAAGTCTGCCCTTTTTGAAGGTTCTGCAGCTACACTCATGTCTAGAACCGGATAAAAGTTGTTTTGAATTGCTGACGAAGCTTCCAAAGTACATAGGATTCACCGTAAAACCGAACTAAGTTTAAATCACACTATCCAAAGATGGTTGCATCACCAAATGGTGCCGATAGTCGGATAACAAAAAGATACTGGTTCACTGTCTCTTCTGTCGCACTGAGCGGACAGAAAGAACGCTTGCCAAAAATATATTTCGAATAGCCGAAGTGTATGTACATAAAAAGACAAGAAGGTGGAATGACTGATTTGGGCTTGGTGAAGGGCTATGTGCAATGGTACAAAAACGTAGCTCATTGGGATGAGCTCAGACAAAATAAAGCGCATTCAAACGATGATTTTAGCGGGAAAGTCACATTTGAACTGTTTTTTTTTTCGAACAAAATAATTTTGATTATAGGGCACAGTTTAAAATTGAAACAAGCTCTGAAGAACGGTTACAATGAATGTACCATCACCGAATACTTTTGGGAACCAACTGACTCGCAACCACTGATATCTATGCTCAACGATCTATGCGCAAGTGAAGTGTGCATTTGCTGTAATGGTAAAGAAGGTTGCATGAGCATATAGGTACAGTCTACCTAATCATTGGTAAGCGCGCAGCGATGTTGAAAAAAAATTGAAAAAAAAATGAAGAAAATGAAACTGTACGTTGCATGCATTTTTCGATAATGTGGAGCAACGTTTTATTACTAGTGAACTTTAAAATATAAGGTTCCTACAGAGTTGCAGAAGAGGATTTGGCCTGTAATTTTGCAACATTAACTTTCTATATTATCCAGTAATATCGTAAATTAAACAGTATCATCGCTGCATGTTTTCCAAGAAAGTGTTCAATTGAATGTGAACAAACGCTGTTGACGCTTGCTCCGGTCGCATACAAAAAGACCTATATTTCCATTCGAGAAATTCGACTCAATTTACAAAACTCCTAGCGAATGCGGCGAACAACGTGACGAACGGTGGCACATAAGCATGTCAGCTGAGACATAGATGGTTACCCCTTGTATCTATCAAGCCATGCAGGCTTTAAGTGGAAATTCTTGCCTATATCACTAATTCTACATTGAATCATGTGGAAATCGCGGGTAAGCCATCGTCAGTACGCAGTCGCTTAGATTCCAAGTAGAAATCCTGCCTAAGCAAGTACTGCTACCTCGCTCTTCGGCTTTCATGTGAAGTTTTTGTACTTGGTAGTGACACCTAGCTATACGTTTTACCTCGAAATCGTTGGCAGTGCAGTCGCTAGTACCATGAACTACACATTTTACGTCTACATTCTTAGCAAACTATGATTGCCTCTTTCTCTCGAACTTTTCGTGCGGAAATTGTTGTGCGAGTTACCACTGCTACTTTGCGCTGTAGCTTCAACGTAATAGTCATTGCGTGGTCTTTCAAAGCAGTAATTTTCCAAAGGCTTCACGTACAATTCCTTGCCTAAACACCGCCACAATTTGGCCTTCCACGATCTAGATGGAAATCTTTTTCTAACCATCACTGCGATTTTGATTACAGGTTTCATGTCGAAATCGTTGCCTACACTAGTCTTTCAAGGTAGCGTTTTCTTAGAGGTTTCACAATTGAAGTTTTACCCAAATCCATGCTGTTCCTAGCCGTACGAAGGAAAAGGTAGATTATCGACTGAGCATTTTTTACTTTGCATGTTTGGTGTGAAAAAGGTCGAACAGCCTATTGTAGCTTTACCGCTCTCAAGGAATCACATGAAAACTCTGACTGGATCACCACTGCTACCTCGTCATACCTCTTGCGCTTATTTTGCCCTTTAAGTTTCACATAGAAATTGCTGCCGAATTCTCTACCTTGATTTTGGAATAGTGATATTACGTAGAAATCGTTGAGTGGAACCTTTCTTAAGCTCAGCGATTCACATGAAATGCTTGATTCACAGCAACTATCCAGCCACAATTTCACGTAGAAATCGTTACTGAGCTATCGCTCCTATATCTCAAAGTTTCACGTAGAAGTCGTGCCGAGTGATTAGAGCAGCATGCGCCTAAGGTTTCGCAAGAAACTTCTTGCATGTGCGATACTCTGGTTTCTTGTTGGGCTCGTTTCACGCAAAATCGTTGCTTTGACAGTTTTAGTCGTACCTGGACTGCCACAGTGGCACTGCTGTCCAGGTTTTACGCGAAAATCGTTACCTAACTTACAACTGATACATCGTCGTATAGATTCTGCTTGGAAATAGTTACTCAATTTACCAATACTACGTTGCGGTAGATGATTCGCGTGAAATGTTGATCATTCAGAGTAGGCCACTGATGCACTTTTTCACCATATTTCAGGTAGAAAATGTTGTCTGAACAACCACTGCGTCCTTTGTGGTAAGAACACGCGTGGATACCTCTCTTACCTCTGGCTTCGCCCTACAGATTGTTAATTAGATGTGCTTCTGTTCAAGATAGCATTCATACATCGATCGCTTTCTTGACTTACAAATCTTTTTCTGGTAATCTCAGACAGCATAAATGCTCAATCGGGCTGTCGAAAAAACACTAGTGCTAAAAAAGTTGGTGTAACGTTCCCATTTTCTGTTTTTTTTTCCTATTTCGTGTCATTAGTACAAATTTGTATCAAATTCACTTTTGATTACCATGCATACTACATGCGACCAAACGCGTAGTTACCTTACAATTTGGTAGCGTTGTTGAGAAACTCGGAAAAATCTAATTCAATTCAAATAGCGAGGGTGATTATGAACAAATCGAAGGCAAATCATCTCCACCAACAATGGCTTCTATTATGATCAAGCTAATATACCAGGTTGATAAAAAACTCTTCAACAGTGGCTGTCGATAATCGACACGACATTGGCCTTAAAAAGACGGAGACTTCAAAAGGTTATCCACCATTATCTCATTTGATAATCTCGCGTATAAGGTAATTCATAAAAAAGTTATTAATGATTCCTAATGCCGGCATTGAAGGATAGTCGGTATTCAGAACACCACTGCCAAAATGATCATCAGGCCTAACATGGATATAGCTTCCAAATCCCTTGAACGAATATCACGCCCAGAAATCACACAGAGATCGTTGCTTAAACAAACGGTATCACCTCTCCGTACATCATGTCATTGACGATACTGTGCTCAACTCGCTTCATGTGGAAATCGTTGGCCGCCTGCTATCGTTACACCATACAAGTGGGCATTAAAATCATTGCTATAATTTCTACTACTGTCGTATCTTTACAAAATCGTGGGCAAGTCGATGCCTAGCTGTATAGCTTTCACATGGAAATTGTTGCCTTAGCACCACTGCTACCTACTATCACAAGATTTACGTAGAAGTCGTTAGCTGAGCAATCAATCTTACTAAACTCTACAAGTTTCACGTGAATTCTGGCTAGAATTTTATGACTACATTGCGCTGAAGCGCCGTGTTGTTTAGTGAATTAGACAGCAATCTCCACGTGTCATGTTAGACAAAATGTCCACATCGAGATTTCTGCAAACTTTCTTATAGTAGGACGTTTTTATGTCGTCCACAAAAAATCGCGAAGCGCAACGTAGCAGTGGTATATCGCACAATGATTTCCGCTCAAAAGTCGGCGATACAGACGTAAAATGCGTAGTTATTGATAAGCAATTGCACTGCTGACGATTTTAAAGTGAAATGTGTAGCTCTGGGTATCGGCAACAACATGGACAACGATTTCCACATGAAAGGTAGAAAATGAGCTAGGCTAGTTGCCTAAGCAACGATCGCTGCACTAAATCTGTACAGTTTAGTAGCGGCGATGGGTCAGCCCACTTCCACGTGGTCTGATGTAACAGTACTGAAAAAGACAAAAATTTCTGTGCAAGACCTGCAACACAGAGTAACAGTGGTTGCTTTCTGAACCATTTTTGCGGGAAAGCTTTAGCGGAAGGTAGCTTTGACAACCTAAGCATTTGATTCGACGTGGTACCCTTTTCGCTTGATACGAGTAATACTTCAAACAATTATTTCCATGTAAGAGCTGAACTATAAGATAGCAATGGTGGATTGAGCGACGGTTTTGAATGAAGTTTGTATTAACAATGCATTAATCTTTGTTAATAGTCGTATAATTGCCGATATGGCTAGTCAAATTAAAAATGCAGCTGTATCAGTGGCAGTAATGTTACAAGAGACGATAATGTTCCATCAGTCTACATAGGTGCTCAGAGTTTGACATGCTTAGGTGTGAGAGTATTCGAAGTGTATCAAAATTGGTTTTTCTACAGGACTTCGAATTTTCATATTGACGAACAAATGACGCAAACTTAGATTTCGCATTGTCATACTTGGAAGATTTGATGCGAACTAAATAATAAGCGCCTCGTGCTCAGTCGCATTTCCAGCAAACATTCGGAAACGATTTTTGAGCGCACAGCAATATCAGAATTATTGTTTGCTTGGGATGAACAATCTGAATTCATGATTCAAAGGGCACCATTGAGAGTGTAACAAACTTTGTTGGCTCTCGGTAAACCTGATATAGGTAGTGTTGCACGATTATTAGTAAGTGAGCAATGACTATCAAGTAGGACACTTCAATGTTGTATTATGGCACTAATTTTTCAAAAAAATCCGTCAAAATAGGGTTACAGTTAGTCTGGGAAATGCTTTGTCGTTCCTGGACGGCGTGAGATTCAGGTGGGCGCTTGTGAACTAGGTATAACGAATCCAGTGTCGCTTCTACAGTATAAGAAATTGCTGTATCGAAATAAGTGGAAACGAGTCCACTGACTTCGATCTTTCTGTGAAAAATGTGAATAATTCAAATAAATGACTATTTTCTTCTGTTTAACCGTTGCTGAATTTAATGCTAATAGTTTGATTGCGGCAGGAGTGGTAAATTATCAATGCAAATGGATGTTTGTTTCAAATTTTTGTTCTAAAACATAATACTGAATGTTGACACAGACTTTTGATTACGCCTTTTGAAAGATTTCTTATGTTTTTACTGCTTTTGCGCAGTGGTGTCAAGATGTTCTATACACTTGAGAGATTGAGTGATAGGGCAAAATCGTGACCTCAGACTGGAGATGAACCTGCGTCTTACCTAGGTCACCATACTTCTTCTTCAATGTACTGCTATCATAGCCTACAGTTGCCAACCTCACGTAGGCTTGATTGAATAAGCACATATCGCTTTGAACTCTTTTTCGAGGTTAGATATCTCATGATAGTGATATACGTGCCCAATATCACACGCAATGTGCTAAGAGTAACAAAAGGGGAACATGCTACAGCGCTTTTCAAGCGAAACATCGCGTGTTACACCATCTTGTTTTCAGTCGATATTCTGTGACTGTTATTTTATTTGAACATTTCCTTCATTTGATTGATTTTCAAATAAACTTCATTGAAGAACTTCGATACATTCCACAGACTTTTTATCAAGCCTTTTCGACGTATGGTTTTGAATGAGACGTGTGATACTGATGAAACGGGCAAAACTGTCGAAACGTACGAATACCACTCACATGCAATATAAGACTTTGAAAAGGGGAACATATCGCACTTCTCTAATGAGGGTTTTTCAAAATCAGTTAATTAAAGGCAATAATACTGAACGTATATGTGAGCAAATGAATTGAGACATTTATTTCTTTTCAGAGCGCTTGAAAGTTCTTCAAAGCTGGAATGTTTAGCTATAAAAAAGACGAAGACGTTGAGCCGTGCCGAATAATGCTCATTATCAACATTGTGGTATTAGTTTCATCATACGAGAAAACTAGTATTGACTAGTAATGTTGAGATAGGTACTACTCTCTGAAAACGCTAGAGGCAAAAGAGTTTTTGATAGTGTTCCCTAGTGCACGTTAATACTTATTTCACACCACTTGTCTAGCTTTATAACGAAATTGCTCTTGAATTTCACGCATATTTCATACGACCATACGCAGTCTTACTTAGAAAGGGTTGCGAAATTGAGAAACTTGAAATAAGAATGATTAACGAGCGCGATACAATTGCTTTCGTTGTAATGAAAGCGTGCTATATCGCACTAAAGCCTTGACGTAAAAATTATTTCTAGTTTCTTCTGCTACACAGTCGCATAGGTCTCACGTGTAAATCGTCAAGTAGTCCATCACTGTAATTATGTTCAGCAGAATTCAAGTTGATACCACTGTCTAACATACCGCTCTCATTTTATCACGCAGATTCAAGGTGAAAATTGTTGCCTAATCCACCAGAACAAGATTACGTTGGCGAACTCATCGAGAAATTGATGTCTGAACTAATGCTGCACTTAGCCGTGGTGGATTCACGTGCGAGTCGTTGCTCATTCCCACTGTTACCTTGCTGTCCAACTGAATCAATGCTTGAGTATAGTCCTCTCCAACGAATAGTAAACCACGTCGAATTAATTGCCCAAACCGTCGAAGCTGCAATGCTCATTTTCGCCTGAATATCGCACAGGTTTTGTGTGGAAATCTGCGTATTCCACCATGCTACACTGAACCATGTCGATGTACTGGGTTTAATCCCTTCGGTCCCGCGTTGATTTAGCACGTGGCCAGAGGTGGGATGCCGTGGTAAACACGGCGTGCGCAGCACGTTACAATGACATGTGGTGGTCTCAAAATAAAATTTAGGTTTATATCACCACGAAAGAGAGTTGAATCGTTAGTAAATGATCGGGCGTGATAGAAAAGATGTTAATAAAAATAGTTGAAACATGTAAAAAAAATTACGGAGGAATAAAATGTTCTTTCTATTTCTTACTAAATGTTTTTTGAAATGTGAAAAAATTACAAAAGAATATATGTTTATTAAAAATTATCAGACGTTGTAATGCGATGTTATTGCATCGATAACCTGGAGCAACTTCTTTGATAAGGATATGACTTCTTTTGAGCCGATAGGTCTAATGCTATATAAGCGCTTATTTCGTCCTATGGGGACTCATCAGTAGCACCCACCCTCGGATCCGTCGATCCCTTGAGGATAAATAATCCTCTGAAGGAATCGACGCCGAGTAAAAATAATCACTCTAAGTCAGATGATGGTATTACCTGATGTTGTGGTAACTGGCAGTCGAGCTTGCGGCTTTTAGAATAGATCATACCTCTGCTATCGACCGCTCTTTTACAGAGCCGAGTCTGACAGGAGCCGCAAGCGTGACTGCCGGTTATAACAAAGTCACTTAATACCATCATCCGACTCGGTGTGATTTTTTTACTGCCTATATAGCACTAGACCTATCGGCTCAAAACAAGTCATATTTTTATCATACTATTTCCTTCTGAGACGGTCTGAAAAAAAGCGGTCGATAGCAGAGCAACTTATTTCATTACAGGATTTCAGTGAATAGGGCTCTTCTAGAGTTGTAAAGAAGGATTTGATCTATTATATCGTCGGTATCAACTTTCTGTATTGTCCATTATTATCCTGGCTTGAACACTATTCATCGCTGCATCTTATTTATTGATGAATACGGACTCTACCAAAGTTGTTTAAACCACCTACTACAAAATTTTCAATATCTTCATTGAAGTTCTCATTGTTAAGTAGGTGTTTTCGAGAATATTTCCACAGCATTGTTGAAAAAGCCGAAAAAATTATGGAGAAAGTATTTGTAACTATGCACGATCTCCAATATCCCCATTGTTAGGTCAACGGTGGTATCGTGCGCTATGGGAAATATCACAACATCTCTCTTGTCATTTCATCTGAGCAACCTTACGGTTTTCTCATTCTGTACGGCCATTGCGTGCCCTTCTCCAGTCGGTTTTGCAAAAATTCATTAGGTGATCCTCGCCTATTCGTTTTGCACGTCCCGAACAAGTGCTTTTTTGTGCAAAAAATTCTCGGTAAGTTCAACTCTATATACTCACTAGCGGTATAGAGGTGTTAGCCTTCATTTAATAAGTCATCCATTGGATCCGACAATACTATTTGAGATTCATGCAACGAGCACGGGAGTTGTGCCTGTACATAAGGTATGGGAGCGTGTTCTACTGGTATATTCCTGAACTGCACAGAGTGAGCAGTTTCATACCGTATTTATGCTTTTTGCTTGCACGCCAACTATGATCAAACTTAAAAATTTCCCCGAGATGGACAAAATTTCTAGTTAAATGGCAAAAAGCGGAACCTTTTGGGTGAAATCTCTGCGCGCAGCTCCATCAGAGTGTGGGCGATTTTCGTTATTTATTAAGAAACATTTATTCTGGCGCAAGAAAATGTTCCAATTAATCTTTGTAATCTAATTCAACACAATT